>JBCNJP010009923.1:0-25606 GCA_039602395.1 Deinandra increscens subsp. villosa | reverse complement strand
AACTTTCAAAACATGTGTTTACTCAATGCATAGTACATATGTAATCTCAAATTTAGCCTTTATTAGATTAACTTATGTATTTATTATTTTAATATTAACATACATATGTAAATCAGTTTTTCTTTACATATGTATGGAAAATCTTAATTTAAATATATCATCAATTTTGTCTGTAATTACATATGTTTTTTGTTTCCATCTCCCAACAATTCTTTTAAGTTACACTTTAGTCATTACATATGTAAATGTTTTACACATGTAAATAATTCTTATTTACAAATGTAGTTTTTTTTTCATATGTATATATTTTTTAATTTAGATATGTTTCTTTAAAATCTCCATACATTTAGTGAAAATTACATATGTTTCTTTAAAATCTCCGTACATTTGGTGAAAATTTATGTTATATATCATTTACATATATAATCAATTTGATTCCTTAAATTGTTGGATATAAATATATACATATGTCAATTCAAGTAAAATCTCCATATATTACTTGAATTTACATACATAAATTACTTGTGCTACATTCGTAAGTAATTTACATATGTAAATTACTTGTGCTACATTCGTGAATTTACATACTTTTTATATGTTGTTGTAATTGTTACTTATAAGTTAATAAAATATATTTGTTATTTTTTTTTGGTATATTTGTATAGATGATTTACATACGTATAATGTTGTGAGCATAATGTTTAATAACACTAATACTTTTTTTTACATATGTACAATTCGTATCTTGGAAATTAAAAAGTCTTGAATTTGAAAAAGTTGAAGATATAATAATAATTTAGAGTTCAAAAAGTTTGAGAGAAAAATATATTTGTGTCATGTTTGGAGTCTTGAGAGTTGAAAAAATTGGAGAGAGAAATTGATTTTTTATTTTGGGAGTTGAAAAAGGTGGATAGAGAAATGGTGGGTGAGATTAATATCTTGCCCTTTTAGATATTACACACTAGATAAAAAATCAAAAATAAAAAGGAAAAGTTCAAGAATTAATCTAAAACCATTGATGGAGAAGTTCTAAGGCTATAAAAGAGTTTTTAAAGTTTTCACAGCTCAAGAGGGTTTTCATTATAACCATTTCCTATATATATATATATATATATATATATATATATATATATAGTGAAACGTTCATTGTAGACACCCCAATGAGTATAGACATGTAGACACATTTTTTCACCATTAGATCTCTTGATCTAATGGTTGTGATTAATTTCTTTTTTCTTTTTTTTCTTTTTTCTTATTATTCAGAAAATTTCACATGTGACCACATGTAAAAAAAATCATTTCACATACGAAAGTGTCTACAATGAACCTCACCCTATATATATATATATATAGAGGAAGGGTAGAATGCAAACTCTATGAGTTGAGAAAACTTTCAAAACTCCACCCTAGCCATTGATCTACCTAATCTAATGGTTTAGAATATTTCCAACAATTTTTATTTAATTTATTTCATTCCTTGTTTTTGTTTTTAGTGAATAAGGCATGATGGTAATCTCCTTCAAATTACTTTTTGTACTTTTTTTTATCAAACATGTACTACAAGCAACACACATCTCACCTCTTTCCTCTCTCATCTCTCATATCTTTTCTCTCTCTTCTCTCCTATCTCTTTTCTTCTTTTATTTGAACGACCCCTTTCTCTCTCTCTTTTTCTCTTCTTTTTCACTTTTAATTAAATAGTAATTACTTTCTATATTATTTTCTCACTTGTAAATTATATATGTAATTTTAATCTATTTTGTCAAAAACATTTTCTCTAAATTAATGTGTAATATTGACGTAATTTGTGCCGACGATTTCTATTGGTCAATAATCATGTTTCGTATGTAAATTTAAATATGTATCATTCTCTTAGATATGTTTGTTTATTTTAATGTTAAGCGTGTGTTACATATGTTTTCTATTCACGTTATGTATATAAATTTACACTTGTGTTATATATGTATTGTTATATATGTTTTTTTAATAATGTTATGTATGTAAATTTACACATGTGTTACACATGTGATGTTACATCTAATGTTACAGCTTGGATAAAATTGTTTCTTATATTTTTTTAATGATGTTACATATATAATTAATTCACTATTGTAACATGTTACATCTAATTATCTAAGTTTATGGATGTTAATGGTGACGTAATTTGTGCCCACGATTTCTATTTGTCAATAATCATGTTTCGTATGTAAATTTAAATATGTATCATTCCCTTGGATATTCTTGGGTATTTTAATGTTAAGCGTGTGTTACATATGTTTTTTTTATTCACGTTATATATGTAATGTTACATCTTATGCTACATCTATCATATTGTGTGACGTTTACAAATTTTAATACACTGATCTTACACATGTAATTTTACATGTATCATATTGTGTTACATTCTAAATTATTTTAGTTCGTATAAAACATTTTGTTATGTTTTTATTATGTTACACATGTTTAGATGATTTACATATTTTAAGATGCTTTAAGCAAAATGCTTAATAACAATAACACATTTTGTTACATATCTAACCTAACTGAAACGTCATTCATGCTTATAATATAAAAAAAAACTATAAATCAACTAACTAATTTAATATAGAAAATAATAATTATTTATATAAAGTAAGAGGAAAAAGAAAAATAAAGATGAGAGCATCCATTTAAAAAAAGAAGATAGAGGATAGAGGAGATAGAAGACAAGAGAGAAGAGAGAGAAAAAGAATGTTAGGAGAGATAAAAGTGAATTAAGTGGTGTGACACACTCATTGCTTAAATGACTATAATGTCATTTTGAATACGAACAAAATGTGTGATGTGGCACACTCATTACCCTTGCATGGGTTTTGAGAGTTTTCCCAACTAGATTGGGTTTTCTCCATAACCATACCCTATATATATATATATATATATATATATATATATATATATATATATATATATATATGGAATATATATATATATATAGGAGAAAGATAAAATGAAAATCTCTCCGAGATGGAAAAACCATGAAAACTAAGCTAAAAAATTAGTTTTTTGTTCCGATTTTTTTTATGTTGACTCTCTAATTTAAAAAACGCCCTTTATGAAAAAATATTAAAAAAAACGCCGAGTAAATTTTAAAAAAAAAATTTAAGAACCAAAAAGAAGTTAACTGACCAAAAAAGACGTTCAAAATTTGTTATTTTTTAGATGTATTTTTTTTATAGATTCTACATTCATTTTTGATGGTTTTGGTGGAAAAAAAAAACGCCTAGAGATTTTACAGATTTTGTTACATATGTAACAAGACATTTTACATATGTAACAGGTAAATGTTACATATGTACCATGACGTTACGCCAGATTTCGGAAATTTTTTTTAAAAAAAAACTACTACGCATTTTGTTTGATTTTTTGTCACCATAGGGCTTGTATCAACGCATATAATCACTACAAAAAAATTGAAGAAAAAAATCATTTTGTGATAGTTTCCACGGTTTTTCCGACTCAGAGAGGATTTCATTATATCCATCCCCTATATATATATATATATATATATATATATATATATATATATATACACCCTATATATATATAGGATTATGTTCAAATGAAAACTTTTTATTTTGAGAACCAAATCTCACCCACTAATTTTAGGTGGGGACCACTATAATTCATAAGGGGGTTTTCTATACCAGTGGCTTAGAATGGTTCTCAAAAGTTCTCCAAACCAATTGGTTCTCAAATGATACTCTCCCTATATATATATATATATATATACATATATATATATATATACACACACACACACATATATAGGAGGTCATGAAAATAAATAAATAATTGTGTTAATGCTTATCTGTTGCCATATGTTATCGTATTAGGAATGACCCACATTAATAAATCATGTACGTACGTCATTACTATAACAAATCACCAACGAGTCGTCGAGTCAATTTGTCAATTTGAGTCGTTGAAGTAATTTATTTATTTCTCTATCTCGTTTAGTCGTCAAGGTCATCTTCGGGGTCCTGCCGTCTCATTTCATGATGTCATTCTTTGGTTTGTGTCCTCATATCAGGTGAGTATTCATAGCCCATCTTTCATTTTAGAATTTTGGGGCGTAAAATGTATCATTATTCAAAATCCCAAATTTTTTATCATTCAACTAATATACGATTCTATGTTGTTTCATGTGTGATATTCTAATTGTGTGATACTTGTTGGGAATCTATGTGTGGAAGTGTTTAATCGCTAATCACATGTGTACCATTAACCATTGAGATGTGGTAATAATAATAGATCTATTGGCTGACAATCCACATGGCATGCTTGGTATCTGGCACTGGGTGATTGCTCCCTTACTGTCTAGGTTCGGTGCACATCACTTATTAACTTGTTGAACATGATTTGGATAAAACACTTGGCACATGAATCACTTTTCATTAAACTATACGCTATACACATACCTATGTTTACTCACCAACTATACGTAGTTGACTCATATGTTGTACATTTTGCAGGTTATGCAGTTTAATGATCTTGTTGATGACACTTAGGGCGCATGTTGACCTAGTTGTGACCTAAACTAAAAGAGACTTATTATGTTTATTTAATTTTGTTGAACTGTTATGTTTGAATTATGTTATATTGAATGCTTTGAAATGGGTTGATTAAGAATATCGTAACATTTACTTTATTGTTATGTGCATCTAGACAATCATCGCGCCCGACATATTCCGCCGTCGATTAGGGTGTGACAAATGAAATGTTTCATGAAGGTTGGGTGGCAATTGTGACCGCGACTAACTCCCATATGATGATTCTTGTGACCATGACGTGTTGCTTCTTTTTCTTCGCAATGCCTTCATGACAAAAACGCTCGACTAGGTCAAACCAGATGAAAATAGAAGCATGTAAAAACACTAAAATAAACTATTGATCATGAACCTTTTTCGGATGAACCGGTGACGTGTGAGAGACTGTGAAACTAATTTGTTTCTCAGTTAACAAATATTTCTTTTCTGTTTCAGTTTTAAAGAAGGGGGTTTTCATTAAAAATCAAGTATTAGTCGCTTTCATTTACAATTGAGAGTTGATTTACTTTGCTGCATTGATTTTTCACTTCTGCTATGATTGATATTTGACTAAACTAAAGTAATTCTAAACATTGTTTCTTTTTAGTTTCTAGCTTGGAAAATTTGTAGGACTAATTACTAAACTACTTCCAGCATGGATGAGGCAAAACTATGATACCATGACAAAACAAATTGAGATATGGAGAATACAAAAACTCGGTATCATCTGTTCTGGTGTTAACAAAACAAACTTTTTATGTATATGTGTTTTGATGTCATGCACTCTTATCTACCATCCAACATTGTAATGGTTAGTTCATTGTTAGAACTTCTTCCATATGAGCTTGAAGATTCCGTAATATCTTTCTTAGTTTTTCCAACGTAAAAGCCTGGTTCTTTAGGTGGGGGCATAGGACCCTCACTCCCTAACATCATGATCACAGAAGTCATATTTGGTCTATCTTCTGGGTAACGTTGAACACACAGCAAACCAACATGGATTGATCGTTGAACCTGAGATATGTTGATTGATTCAACTAGGCATTCGTCAACTAAATTCAAGGATTTTCCGTCATTATGGAGTCCCCATGCCTGTTAAGAATAGAGAACAAAAGTATTATGGTTAGTTTTTTCGAAAGGAAAAATTGCCTAAAGATGTAATCAACTTACATGTCCAATAAGGTTATTGTAGAGTTCTTTGTGGACAAAACCTCTATTTTTCGACCCACACACAATTTCCAACACTAATACGCCAAAGCTATATACGTCGGATTTTATAGAAAAGATACCGTCTCCTGCATACTCTGGCGCCATGTAGCCACTGTGCGAGATCAAGTTTATGTTAGTGAACCACTAAATCAATTTAAGGAGGTTAAGGTAGATGAATCTCACTATGTTCCAACCACTCTGTTTGTGTTTGCCTCCATCTCATTTCCTCTAACTGTTCTAGCCATGCCAAAGTCTGATATCTTTGGGTTCATATCCACATCAAGCAAAATATTGCTAACCTTGAGATCTCTATGTATGATTCTGAGTCGTGAATCTTGATGAAGATAAAGAAGTCCACGAGCAATTCCATTGATAATGGAGTAACGTGTTCTCCAATCAAGAAGTTGGCTTCGAGTTTTATCTATGAATTTCTTGAGATTAGTTTCAGCCTTGTTCATTTTATACTATTATATGTTTTTTGTTAAAATTTCATTTACCAAATATAAAGGAATCAAGGCCTTTGTTTGACAAGTATTCATAAATCAATATCTTTTCACCTCCTTCTATACAACAACCCAACAACTTGACAAGATTGCGATGTTGTAGCTTAGATATTGATATGACTTCATTCTTAAACTCGTGAAGTCCTTGAGTGGAAGTTTTTGCTAACCGTTTCACTGCTATTTCCTGCCCATCTTCTAATATACCCTGAAATTGAATGTTTAAAGGTAGGTTTCGTAGAAAAAGTCTTCTATACATCTAAAGAAATTACATATTAATATTCTTATTTCTTTCATATTTTCCAATCATCGTTATCCCCAATCTCGCAGGAATTGATGAACATAACAAAGGAATATACAACGAATAAGAAAGGATAAAACACACGTGGTTATGTGGTTGATCCAGTCATGGATCATCGTGTGACAAATCGAATTTCGAATATATGAATTAATCGAATTGAATTATTTGTATTTTAATTTTTAAACCTTATTTTTAATTTGAAATAGATTCGACCAATTCAATTAGAACTGGAAGTAGATATCTCATTTGAATCTGATTCGATTTACATATAATTATCGAATTAAAATTGATTTCGAACCGAATATGAAGTCAATTCGAATATATTTAAAAATTATTTTAGTAAAAAATACGAATATATAAAAGTATAAAACTAATGAAACACCCAAAAGACATAAGACCAAAATAATAATTTAACATTCAACATGAAAACCTTCAAATTAAACATTTAACCCAACACTTAAAACATCAATATTTAAAACAACTTTCTGTGGTAACTTTTATGTAACAATTATTCTGACTTCCAACTTATCATTGAAAACATCCAATTTAAGTATCCCTAAAAAAACTCAAGATTTTCAAATTTATCGTGCATCCAAGCAGCTGAAAATTTTGTTATGTAAATTGGAAAGATGGTGATGAATGAGTGAATCCACATATTACCAAATTTTGTTATGTAAATCGAAGAACATGTGTTTCTAAATGTGAATATTTTAAAAGATCATTTTTTACAAATTTAAAATAGCTGAAAATGTGGAATTGTCCGTGATAACTAATTTCAAATATTTGTATAATTATTTTATTAGTTTACATACAAAATAAATGTCTAAAAGATATATATATATATATATATATATATATATATATATGATTAAGTTCAATGGAAAACTAAGTTTTAGTTGGAAGCTGGAAAACCAAAGGAAAATTATATTAAATGAAGGTTATTTAGGTAATTTTGGTGCTCCTTTTTTTATTTTTTAAATTTTCGTGTCTATCCACCTAATGGCCACCTAACAACCTTAAAAAAACTTTAAAAAGAACGTTATTTTTTTGGGGTTCGTCCGACTATATTGCATACGTTGGGTACATGCAACATAGCATGTTGCATATATGCAATAGATAAAACATACAATGTTGCATATATGCAACATAGTATGTTGCATATATGCAACGTATGAAGCATACAATGTTGTATGTATGCAAAATACTATGTTGCATATATTCAACGTATGCAACACTATGTTGCATATATGCAACATAGTCGAACATACAAGATGAACAAAAATGACGTTTCTTTTTTTGCTTTTTTGTGAAGTTTTCATATGGATATATGTGAATTTAAAACAAAAGGAAAAAAAAAGAATGTCAAATTATTCAAATAGCCTTCATTTAATATAATTTTCCTTTGTTTTCCCATTTTCCAAATAAGAGTAGTTTTCCAAAGAAACTTACCCTATATATATATATACATATAGGGAGAGGATCATTTGAGAACTAATTGGTTTTGAGAACTTTTGAGAACCCTATATATACACACACACACATATATATATATATACATATATACATATACATACACATACGCACACACACACATATAAGAAGCATTTTTCGCGTAAGAAGTGTAAAAAGTACATGGCGTTTTCTATTTTTGAAATATCCTATGTATATCAAAAACATAATTAAAGGATAATACCATGCATTAATATCCAAACACCATTCTTCTTACACTTTGTAATAAATGATGATTGGAATTTAATATTGGTGTTTCCTTCTTTTTTTTTTTATGAACGGCCAACAAACATAGAAATGCCCAGGTACTCCGCATGGGATGACCGAATGGCAAAAGGCCACCGCCAGTTGGACGCCTGGACCAACCCATCCCCAAGGAACCCTTAAGCAGACCCAAGTTATCTCCAGATCCGAGGAAAACCCACCCGCCCGAAGGCCCACTGGTGGTAAAACTTAGTCGCTCTCGGGATCGAACCAGAGACAACAAGATCCTGATCTTACTTCATAGAGCCCCCATGCCTCAGAACAATATTATTGGGAGTAAGGATAGAACCTGGGTCACTTGAACACCATGTTCTCACCTTTGCCATATGTTTACCAAAACTATAATTAAAGGATAACATCATCCATTAAGGGGGTATCTCCTAAGTGGTGGGTTTCCTCCTTGATGGTGTTCCTGGGTAAATCAAGTCTGGAGTGTCAAATCCTATATGGACGGTTGCAATCCCATCTCAAGAAGGGTCACTCGTGTATTATAGATTTAGGGGTAGTACCATAAATCTTATAAGTATGTTATCTTTATATTCTGAAAAAAGATTTAACGTTTTATAAATTTTTTAACACTATGTTACACATGTGTAGTATTACTATTAGTTGTAGTGCATATGTATCATTATCATTCGTATTATAAACGTTTTAGTGTTTTTTTTATGTATTTAACATAATAAGTGTTTTTTTGCATGATACTATAATAATGGTGCACATGTGTAGTATAACTAAAACTTATAATGCACATGTGCACTATTAAAAAGATCGTGAAATGTCAATTTCTTTTTCCATAATTAATGATTTTTCGAATATGATTCGTATATTGAACACTCGTGATTCGAGTACATGTATATTTAACTTAAGCTATGTTATCTTATAGTAACATGTGGACATCGTACCTATTACAAAGAAAAACATGGAGAGTTATACAATATAATACCTTGTAAACGGGTCCAAAACCACCTTCTCCAAGTTTGTTGTTCATTGAGAAGTAGTCTGTAGCTCTTTGTATTGTAGACAAACTTAATAATGGTAGCTCTAGATCTTCTTCACCAGTACATGTATTTTCAGGAACATTCTGAAACTCGTTTTCGGGAGTCCCTGCCAAGTGGGTGACCAGTAGTGTTAAAATTAAAGAAAGTCACGGCTTCTTATACAAACCTCGAGTTGATAAAATAAGTAGAGATATACCGTGTAGTTTCGTCTTACTAGAAAAACGATAATATAAGCATATTGAAACTAGTATGACCAAAACTAGAAATGCCATGGGGACTATAATCCGTACTCTTCTCCTTGCACTTGAGTTTCTACCATTTTCTATCAAGTCTGTAATTTCAAAGCATAATATCTTTATTTAAGCTTCCATTCAGACAAATAATTGTGAAGTTAGTAATGAAAATAAAGGGGCATTTGGTTCGTGGAATGTAATGAACTTGAAATTGCAAAGTTTTTCTTTTAAAGTTGTGCTTATAGATGGGTAAAGAACGCATTTATATTGGAATTAAATCCTTTAATCAATGTAATTTAGTACTATTTCAACATTCCTTAGGAATCATTCATTTGAATGAATTGAAGGAAAGTTACATGGCCTAAAATTCCATTGATTAAAGAAATTCATTCCAATTTAAATTTGTCCATAATCCAACTAAGCACACATCCTTAAAGATAACTTTGAAATTCCAATTCCATTACATTCCACGAACCAAACGCCTCCTTAGAATTATAGTTTTTGAATTACCTAACTCAAAAGCTGATAATCGTATATGAAGAGTGTCACCATTTTCATCTATCGTTCTGATATCCATTAGGTCACTGAACCAAAGCAAGCAACCACTCCCGGTCCCTGAAGTATTCGAGTTCGCATAAGCAGTACATGAGCAGTTTCTTTTACATATATTCTCACATTCCACAAGGGTCATGGTCTGGTTATACCATGACCCTCGGGTGTCGGGTAACTTCAAATTTGAATATTTCTTGAACCCTTCGTCAGGTTTACAATCTACAGGGACGGTATGTTTACACCCTTGTGACCAATCTGTAATCTTCCATTGATCGAGAGATGTGGGTTCAAACCCCTTTAAACATTCACAAACCGGTGACTTTCCCATGTTGCAACTACCGAAAGGCCCGCACACCGCGTATTGATCACATAGCTCATTTTGCCGAGTTAAGAAAGTGCTCCACTCTTGTTTTTCATCAATCCACAACCAGCGCTCTAAAAGACCACTTGGTTGTAACACTAGTCTAGTGATTACTGAAGCATCTATAACATTTGTTTGGTAGTAAGCTTCTCTCTGATTAAGAACAAAGGTGAAGTTGTAAAACCGGTTGGGTCTCAAATTTGAAACCCCTGAAAACCCGCGTCCGTTCCATGGACCTGCCCTGAACTTTATAATCTGGCCTTCCCTTAGGATCAGCTGAGGGTAACCTCGGGTGTCAAGCCGATAAGTAAACTCACCAGAAGCAGGATCATCATCGGATTTCCACGACGTGAAGTATCTATCAATCCCGGTAATCGAATCCCAGCCGTGCTTCATTCCAGGTAGTAAAGTTTCTGTCATAAAATCAAAACTTTGCCATATGGGATTTTCTTGATTGACGTTGTCACCTTCCTTGTGGACTATAAAGTTTCCCGTATCTAGAAGCTTACCGATCGGATTCCTTGCTGACGAGTTTGATGAAGAGTTCGCTGATGACCATACTACATTGCCGTTCGTGGCATCCCGGAGAAGTAAAACTCCTTGAATTGTGAGAGTAAGCTCCCCGGAGGTGTGGGTGAGTGGTGTGTTCCTGTTGGCCACCCATACAACGGTTCCGCTAGATATTTTCTTGTACCATATGCCGACATAGTGGTTCGTTGAGTTACCGGGGTTAAAGAAGCCAAGTTCGAAGGTTTCTAGTGGTGAAATGATGGTTTCATTATATCTAACGATTTGGTTGGAGAATATAGTGTCTGTGCAATGGGTAGGAGTTATTATTGATGCATATAGTAGAAGGAAGCCGAAGATCAACTTCATTCTTCTTCCTACATTAACATATGAAGAAATTAAGAACACAACTCCATTAAAGATAAATCAAGAAAATTAAATAGTGCCAAACTGTTGTGGTAGTTTGATTAATTCGTGGAAGGTAGTGTCATGAAGTATTTTATTTGTTTTGAAATGGAAAGTTATGTTATTTTAGCATTTCATAGTCATTATGAATGGAAAGTTTTGGACCAATTACTTACTTTTCTCTTTCTTTATAATGGAGTATGAATTACGTAGGTTTATTTTATCTAATAAAATGCTAGCGACAACATGCCTATGTCATCAAGACTCATTCCTTTCCATCTAGATTTGTACAATCTTTCCAGAAAACCTTGATTAGAAAAGCTTTGCAGCTGTGTTTACACGAGAATGAACTGATTTTCTTGAGAAAATTACGACGTAACCCCTTTAATTTTATATTGGTGAAGACCTCATTTTTGAGAATTAAATGAAGAGGGTGCATTATGTATATATATCGATCAACCCCACCTCACTACTAGAAATAATGGCCTTTAATGACACGCGAATGATGACACACACTTATTTTATGACGCGCAAATATGCATGTCATAAAAAAACTATCATAAATCATCAACGAGTCGTTGAGTCAATTGTGTCACTGTGAGTCGTGAAGCGTGATTATTTATTTATTTATTTATTTCTCTATCTCATCTAGTCGTCAAGGTCCTCTTCGGTTCCAACCGTCTCTTTTCGTGGTGTCATTCTTTCATTAGTGTCTCTATTCCAGGTGAGTATTCATAGCCCCATTTTCTTTTATCGTTTTGGGGTGCAACATGTACACCGTATCAATCTCAAATATCTATTTCATTAATTTCAAATTTCATGCGAACTCTATGATTGTTATGTGTATTCTAGTATGTTGAACCTGTGTGGATTATTATTGTTGTGGATGGAATCTATGTCAATGTCAATGTCAATGTCAATTTCAATGTCAATTTCAAGGCATAATTATTAACACTAAAAAGGCCGGGGTTACAATAATAGATCTATTGGTTTGACAGCCTACCTAACTTGACCGGTAAATGGCGTTGGGTGATTGGAAGCCTTATTTGTTAAGGGTTGGATTACGCCACTTTATGTGTTCTATATCAATACTTGTTTATCATATCAGAATGTCATATGACTTGTAGATCGCATGTTTGATCTATCACAGTATTTCAAACCTCTGTTTACTCACTAACTATTCGTAGTTGACATTTATTTTGTACATGTTGTAGGTTTCCTTGCAAGAAGATGATTTCATGTTGATGACACCATAGGATGCATGCGGACTTAGTGAGACCTAATCCTAATGAGTTAATAAAATACTTGTATTGATGAAATGGGATGATTAAGAATATCGCAACATTAATAGTCTTGTGTGCAACTGGATAATCATCGTGCCCCGACGTGTTCCGCCGTTAGTTGGGGTGTGACATATCGTAACGCTTTTGAATCTCCTTCATCACCAGTGCTGATTTCTACATATTTCTCAAGCATTAGATCGTGACAAAGATTAGGGCTTTCTTCTTCCTCACTCTTCTTATTCTCATATGTTCATTCTTCTTCCCTTCAAGGTACCTATCTCATCTCAGATCTAGATTCATCCTACCCTCCCAAATGCTTCTTATAATTCAGATTAGTATTGAATTTTGAACTAATTTTTTTATTCAAGTGACCTGGTTTGCCCTAGATTCCTATTCTATTTTCTTCCCTTCAAGGTACACGTCCCTCTCCACTCCATCTCTCGTCAGAGGATCCATTCCATCATCATTGTCTCCGGTCGTCTTCAATCTCATCCAGGATCTAGTGTTCAAACAATTGATTAACTACTCTGTAATCCCTAATTTTGTAATTTATGTCTATTACTACGCTTGCTGCTAGATATTTCAAGTTTCATTTGTTGATGTGTCTTGTTGAGTTTAGAACATCGACCTAAGCCACTAAACAATCTGATGCAGGTTTAATCTCCTAACCTAAGCATGTTATATATATCATGTTTTTATTTTATGACATTATTGTTTGAAAGTTGTTTGGGAAACAAAGTGTTAAGGTAATATAATTTGATTTAATTTATAGACCCTTATCATTTAGAAACAACATATATGTAGATAACATACCTGACTAACAAAAATATGTTGGGTATGAATATAGAGATTCAACTCTCTTACAAGCAAATAATATGGTTGGGTTAGTCAAGTTTTTAGCTACTCAGGCTTTAATATTGTAATTCATGTCTATTTTAGTTTGAGTATGTGTTTATGTACATTTGATATACTATGACTGAAAAGAAGTGTCCCTGCATGATTTTTCAGTTGTCATATTGTTTTTGTATATACATTGGTATACTATGTATGTACAATATGAACTTCTTATATAAATAGATATACATGAGTGAAGTGTGTGGAGGTCTTGTTTTCATGTGTTTGCACTATGTGTGTACGTGATTTTCCTGGCCTATAATTTTTATGCAATCAAATTTTGGTTTTCTAAAATCTGCTACATTTGGGTTTTTAAGAAAAAAGCTACCAGTCATGTTTGGATGTTTCCCTGTTTTTTCAGAATACGTTAATAGGTAAAACCCTAAAATTAGTCTAATGCTTGTATTAGTAATGTATTTGAAGTGTAGAATAGAACTTTCCAAAATTATAGAGAAAATGGACAGATTTGAGGAAGATGATGGGATTATTGAATGAATGAAGATGTCATTACTTTTTGTAATTTCCTGGGTTTGAATTATGGGGGTTTTAATAAGTGGGATGTGGCATTCATGGTGTTCAATGTAAGTATTCATCCAATCAGCTATATGATTTATTACACCCACTAGCTTAGCCTAGTGGTAAAGGTGTATGACTGCTTATCAAGAGGTCTTGGGTTCAAGTCCCGTGTAATGTCCCCGTCAGTGATCCAAATTTATCGTTCAAAAAAATATAATTTATTATTAGGTTAAGTTATTTTATTGTGTTTATCAGTTTATGCCCAGCAGCAAAAATCAGGGATAACCTCAAACATCTTCATGAAGATAGCGAGGCTGCAGTTTTGACACAAAAATCAAGGTTAACCTCAAACATCATCTTATGGTCAAGGGCAGCATAACAAAGAGGAATACAACAAGCAAGCTGGAAGAGGTCTTCTTGTAAGCTTAAAAAGTGACTGGTATGGATTTCATAAGCTGCTTTTTCATTGGGAGCAACTTTTCTATTAATCCAACATTCTTTCTTTTGTAGTAGTCATATTGTTTGTTTGATATAAACTTATTTAAGAATTAATTGCACCGAAGGTCCCTGAACTTTGCAAAAATCTCACCTAGAGTCCCTGAACTTTTATAACTGCATGATACGTCCTTAGGTTTTAACATTTGTTTCACCGGAGGTCCTTGGCACTAACACCCGTTAGTTTGTGTCGTTAAAATGGTCACGTGGGAAACACGTGAGGGGCATTTATGTCATTTCGCCGCCTATGAACATCCCATCCTCATTAAACGAGTATGCCCTTCGTTATTTCCCCCCATAAACCCAGACGTATCGTCTTCTTCATTGAGACCTCCTTCCGGCACCCTAATCAACTGAAAAAACCTCCGTCGACGTCAGTGATTAAGGCGATTACAAACTCAGTGAAGCGGCAATGGGATGAAGATTCGAGGCGATCAACCTCACGAGAACTACGAAAAGTTTTATGGTAAACCAAGTCTCCATTATTTTACTTCTAGATTTCATGTATATCTTTGTTTTTATACCATTCTGACATATAAAGTTTTAATTTTTTCTTCGTATTACGTTGATCGGTTGCACAGAGGGAGCAGAAAACCTATTTTCTCTTAAACTGCATTGTAGGGGTTATTTCATAAATTTTCCGGGTCGTAAGTATGTGAATGGTGTGGTTAAGTATGTGGATTTTATTGACATGGATGAGTTTTCTGTCCATGAATTGATAGTGTGATTGAAGAACTAGGGTTTCATAATAATCGGACACCACTTTGGTACCATTTTCTAATCCCAGAAATTGATTTGGATTTTGGATTACAAGCTTTAGGTAGTGATCAAGATGTGATTGAACTTTCTAAGTTTACATCTAAACACAAGCTGATTAGCTTATATGTTGAACATGGTGAGTCAAAAGTTAAAACTTATCTCTCTTCACCATTTGCAAGTTCAAAATCCAGGGTTGTAATTGAGGAATTAGATGGAGGTGAAGCTGAAAACTTAGGCCAATGAAACTAGCACCTAGGAAAAATAAGATGAGATTGTTGGGATGGACTGATGATACAGTGGACAAACCAATCCAAAATGAATTAGTCCCACTTGTTGATGATCCAAATAAGGTAGCTGTTACTAAGGGTGATGAGTTTGCAATGATGAAAGTTGATTTTGAATATGATTTTGAGCACTTTGACACTGATTTCCCATTGATTGAGAATGAATTAGAGGGGGATGGGGATGAAGAGGGGAATGACATTGATGCTGATGATAGTGATTATAGGGATGATGATGAGAACTATATGGAAGATGTTGATGTGGACATGAGGGAGTACATGAACAATGTGGATCATGAAGTGTCTCATGATGATCTTGAAAGTGAAAACAGCAGTGATGAGTCTGTTATGAGTAGCAACAATGAAATCAATGATGATGGGAAAGAAGTCCCCCCGGATGATGATATGTTTGATAGTGGTAGTGACTTAGGTTCAGATGAAAATGAGTCAAGGAGGAATAAGGTTTTGAGAATGATGCGACAAAAAACACAGGAATGATGCTAGTGCAGCCACATTCTATGTTGGTCAAGTTTTTGGGAATAACAAAGAAGTTAAAGACCTGATTATCAAACATGGTATTGAGACTAGGAGGAACATTGTGTTTGTAAAGAACGACACTGAAAGAGTGAGGGAAGTTTGTAAGGGAACTCTTTTGAATTTTGTTGGTGGGCCTGAGAAGAAGTCCAAACAAGATGGGGCTGGGCCCAGTAATGTACCTGTTGGGCCTGAGAATAAATCTAACCATGAAGATGGGCCTGAAGATAAGGAAAGTAAATGCCCTTGGGTACTTTATGTCCCAAAAGTGGCAGGTGATGAGGAAACATGGATGGTTAGAACATATTGCTCCCAACACAAGTGTAGCAAAACAAGAAAGATCAAGACTTTTACCTCAAAGTTCCTGGCGAATCAAGATTGGGTTCTCAACATAATGGAGAACAACCCAAAAATGACAATTAAAGCTATCCAACATGAAGTACAAAGTAGGTATGAGCTTGGGTTGTCTAGAAACCAAGCTTTTAGAACCAAATCTAGGGCTACAAAACAGTTGATGGGCAGCTATACAGAGCAATATTCCAGGCTTAGAGACTACATCTTGGAATTGAAAACAAAAAAATCTTGGAAGCACTGTCAAGTTTGTTGTTGAAGAAGACCAAAATGCAAGTGTTCCAAGCAGGGTGTTCAAAAGGATTTATATTTGCTTAGGTGCTTTGAAGGAGGGTTTCAAGGCATATAGGAGAGAGATATTGGGGTTAGATGGTGCTTTTATGAAGGGGCCTTTTCCTAGTCAGTTGCTAACAGCTGTGGGACTAGATCCAAATAATGGAATTTACCCATTGGCTTATGCTGTCGTTGAAGCTGAAAACTTCCAAGCCTGGACTTGGTTCTTACAGTGTGTTGCTGATGACCTGGAGTTACCAAACAATGCAAACTTTACATTTATTTCAGACAGGCAAAAGGTATTTCTGTTTATAAATCTAACATAGCATATATGATAATTAATGTTTTGATTACATTTGTGTTCTACTTTAATGATGTCCATGGCCTAATCCTAGCAGTGACTAAGGTGTTTCCTATGGCTGAACATAGGTTTTGTTTGAGACATATACACCAGAATATGAAATTGAAGTGGAGTGGAAAAGCTTTTAAGGATCTACTATGGGGTGCATCCACTGCTACCACTGTTCAGGAATTTCAAAACAAAATGGAGAATTTGAAGAAGTACAACACTGGTGCATATAATTGGTTATACAAGATCCCACCAAAGCATTGGTCAAGAGCTCATTTCACAGGTAGAGCGCATTCTGATATTCTGTTGAATAACTTGTGTGAAGTGTTTAATGGAAAGCTCTTAGGTGGGAGGGACAAGCCCTTTATAACAACTTTAGATTATGTGAGGTAATACCTAATGAGAAGGCATGTAAATGTTATTAAGGTAATTTACTTATATTGCAAATTCTGTTGAAATTCATGAGTTATGATTATTTGTCTAATATTTAGTTGTCTATTACTAGTTGATTCATGCTTGTGATGGGCCACTAACTCCAGCAGCAGCAAAACAGTTTGAAACAATTCATTCTCAGGCAGCAGGATACAAAGTTCAATGGAATGCAGGAACTAAATACCAAGTGTCTGGACCTTGGAATGATCAATGTGTTGTTGATGTGTCTGAAAAGAGTTGCAGTTGCAGAAAATGGGAGATCACAGGACTACCTTGCAAGCATGCAGTTGCAGTAAACTGGGAGATGACATTGCTTGGACATGAGATAGAAGGGGGGCAGAATCTTGGATTCATGAGTGTTATTGGCTGGACTCATGGAAGGAAGTGTACTCATTCAAGATTGGGCCAATAAATGGACCAAGAATGTGGCCGAAGGCTCAATGCCCAACTACTATTAAACCACCTATTTTTCGGACACCAATTGGAAGACCCAAAAAGAAAAGAAGAAAGGATCAAACTGAATTGGATGACATTGCATTTGCCAAAGGCTTCAAGCTCTCAAAACTGGGCAAATCAATTAGGTGCTCAATCTGCCACAAAACTAGACACAACAAGAGATCCTGCAGTGCAAGGAATGTTGGTAGCTAATTGGTTTTGTTTTTAGTACTCTTTTAACTTGCTTTGACAAGGATTATGTAACTCTTTAATGATTTTGCTACTTAATGCTAAACTATTGTATGCTTGAACTTGGTTTTGGTAATTGCAACTATTGTGATAATGAATTTCACTTTGATTTGGTATATCTGAGCATTTGAGATTGTTTTGATCATATACCAGCAGCTATGTGTTTATTCTTGTCATTTGGTCACCATTTGTTTGGTTCATTTGTTTTGGTCATTGGTTTTGGACTTATTTGGCATCTTGCCAAAATATACCTGACATGTTGCTAAACTACTTGGCATTTGCTACTTGGCATCTTGCCAAAACAATTTTGGTCATTTGGCAAAATAATGGAATACAAACTACTTGTCATTCTTGTTTGTTTTGATCATTTGGCAAAACAAATTTTGCATACACTAATGGAATACAAACCTTAAATTGAAGGAACAAAACAAATGTGCCAAAAGCAAAATCCATTACCATTCAAGAAAACATGTTACATACATGGGCATTACATCCAAGAAATCAACCACCTTCTGATTAACTGCTCCTATTACTACATCAGATTACATCAAAAAAAAAAAAACCCACTACAACCATGTATTAACACCTTCTGATTACAAACAAACCCACCATCTTCTAACTTCCAAAAAGCTTCTACTAACATCCAAACCCTAATAGAAGAGATAGACACCCACAAAACAAACCAGCAGCACAAACATCAGCTTCACAGTAGCATTCTTCTTCTTTAACTCCCCCTTCAGCTTCTTAACTTCTTTCTCAAGCAGGTTCTTTGAACAGAGAAGTCCAGGAATCACCTCAGAGGAGCGCGCACACATGGGTGGATCCACCCATCCAAAAAGCCCACAATTTCCACCCTATACATTGAGATTTCTCCAACCATCAGATTCAGAAACAAAAGAAACAAAATTAATTAATCGGTCAACAATTAAGAGTACCTCTAAAGCGCAGGAGTAAAACCGTCTGCCCGGATTCAGTTCCGTCCAACTGGTTCGAATGGTTGCTTCACGTCTACAGTAGCAAATCGCCATGGATTCTTTCAGGTTCGAAGCTTCAAACGTCGCCGATGATTTTGAGGGAGGTGGGTTAAATGAGTTGGTAAGGAGGTTTAAATAAGAAAGATATTTTGGGGTAGGTAAATGACATAAATGCCCCTCACGTGTTTCCCACGTGACCATTTTAACGGCACAAACTAACGGGTGTTAGTGCCAAGAACCTCCGGTGAAACAAATGTTAAAACCTAAGGACGTATCATGCAGTTATGAAAGTTCAGGGACTCTAGGTGAGATTTTTGGAAAATTCAGGGACCTCCGGTGCAATTAATTCCTTATTTAATATACTAGCTGATTGTAGGTACATGGTTATTTATATTTTATTATTCAATATTAATAAATTGGACTATTGAGGTATTATATCTTGCTAATTTTTTTTTATAAGCATGATGAACATGTACGTATAGCTAGGTTTTAAGTATGCTAGCTACCTACACCAGAACAGAGCAACTGCTAATAATCTTCAGCATATAAATTGTATGCAACTTTTTTTTTGTAATGCAAATACATCTTTTTCTTTAATCATATAAAGCAATAAAATGGTTGTCATATGATCATTTTCTGAGGCTTTCACATTATCATGTCCACATGTCAACATTAGATTAAATCAATATATAAATTTTAAAATAAATTCATTGTATTATTATTTCAATTTTCCAAATATAAAATTGAACCTTACATTTAATAAATTTTAAATTTCTAATTAAATGTAATGAAACTTCAAATCTTTTAAAATTTCTAGACTTGAATTTTGAAAAATTCAAATTTAAAAAACTTATTATTTTAACTTTCCATATATAAAATTCAATATTACATTTAAATATATTAAATTTATTATTAATATAATGTAATTATGAGATATTTAAAACTTTTATATTTATATTTTACAAAATTCAAATTTTGAACATGTATTATAACTTTTCATATATGAAGTTCACCAGTACAATTAATAAATTTCTAATTGCTAATACATTTAGTAATTTTAAATTTCTAATTAAATAATTATTGTAATGGTCAAAAAATTTTTTTTTCTTAACTATTGTAAGATAACTTATTACTATGCTGCAACAATTAAAATGACAATGGTGGCGGTCCTACTGTTTTACGGTCAGCAAATCAGGATCATGGCAATATAGGTCAGTAAATGGTCGACTATCTAACATAAACTACAACATCTAAAATAAAAGTTAGATTGGTCAAACATGATTAGTATGATTATTGAATATATTACATGATAAACGAAATTCATATTTATATGGCTATTAAATTTGAACGCACTCAACTCAAGTTTAACAAAACTAAAATTGATTAAAAAAATGTCATTCATATTTTTTCAAATCTCTGTTCATTTTTTGTTTTCTTCCAGTAATCTCATTTTATGAACCTAAATTCAACCCTTATAGTTTACGGGTTACTAATATAGTGTTCATCAGAAAACTGACTGGGATTTTGAAATCTTTCCATTTGTAACTTCTTGTAGTTACCAGAGGTATATATAGTTATGAGTTGAATGGTTTGAAATTGTATAAGATGAGAAAAAAAAACCTGTGGCTAATAATTATAAATCCTGTTTTCTTAGTAGGATACATGTTTTGACCCAAACAGAAACAAACCTGGTATGGCGTATTACTTGCTTACAAACCTTAATGGATTTTTTTTTTTTGGCTAGCTAGGCTTAGCTAGTATTTTTGTTTAAAGATCGAACCACGACCTACCAAATCATGTGACAATCAATTTGATACGGGAGGTCAGTTTTCAGAAAAACCGATGAAATTAAACTAACTGATTTTTGTTTAAGGCTTCTGAGGCTGTTCCACTTGGTATTCACAGGTTGCATGTACAATCTGTTGGTATTTTTAATCAATGAAATTTTTGTTGCTTTCACAAAATTAGTTAACCAATTTGGTTTGCAGGCTAATTCCTGCATTCCACCGGTTGAAATGACTAACCCAGGTAACTAAGATTTTGTTTAGTGTTACATTATTATCTTTTAAGTGAGATACATATACAATGAAATCAGTCAATGTGTTTGCTTTGTACTACTCACATGTGTAAATGTCAAATTATCTTTATTTGTTGTTGATATTACACTTAGGTGGCGTTTGGTTCGTGGAATTCGATGAAATTGGAATTGATATTATTTCCTTTTAAAATTGTTCTTGATTGGGTAACGAACCAATTTGAAATGCAATAAATTCCTTGAATCAAGGAAATTTAATACTATTTTAACATTCCTTAGAAATCCTTCACTTTGAAGAAGGAAAGTTACATGATCTCAAATTCCATTGATTAAAGGAATTTATTCCAATTTAAATTTGTCCATAACCCAACTAAGCACAACTTTCAAAGAAAAACTTTGCAATTCCAATTCCATTAAATTCCACGAACCAAACGCAACCTTAGTATTTCACTAGGTTCATTTATCTTGCATCCATATTACTTAGATCTCGTATGCGTTGTTCTAAGTGCTGATTTATGCTCTTGGTTATTTTGTGGTTAAAAAATTTATTAAATTTTTTATATGGTTTGCACTTTGAGTTTGTTTTGAGCTCTGCTCTTGGTTCTGTTGGAGTTAATTTTGTTTTCCCTTATCTTTATATGGTATTTAGTGTTCATGCTGATCATAAAAGCTTTTTTTTTTGTTTCCATCTACATATTAGTAACACTTTATTTTCTAATCTGCATGTATGTCTATTTGCGACGATGGAACGCAACATCTGATCTCAGTATATGCAGCTGAAGTGACATAATATGTAAAAGGTAACTGGGTCATATTTGATATTTCTAGTTATATATTTTTAGTTTCTAATGGTTTACATAATTTCTCGTATGTTCACATAGTTTTCCTTAGGTTCTTATATTGATATCACGTTGTTTCATAATCAGTTCTCTGTAAGAACTATTAAAGTTCTTTTTTTCCATGTAATCTATACGATATATAATTTTTTGTGTTTTAACTACGTTTCCGCGTGCTAATCAGATTGATCTAAAGGCATTAACTACTGAGGCCGGATTGGAAGGGATGGAATTGAAGCAGGAACAACTTTAGTGTCGTGCCAGTAAGTTGTCCTCTGTCCATTTATATGTCCTTGAGTATCATAGTAAACTCATATATATATAACTTTTTCATACGTTAATATTTTTTTTTTAAATTTGCACCAAAATTCTTAAAATTATGTTATCTTTAGTTCTGAAAAAAATTAAAAAAAAAATCAAGTTTTTTTAAAAATTATTATTGCACAGCCTATTATTATTGCACATATGCAATAATATTAAAACCTTTATAACTTTTTCATATGTTAAATTATTTTATAAAAAATTACACCATAAATCTTATAATTCTGTTATCTTTAATTCTTGAGAAAATTAAAAAAAATCAACGTTTTTTATTATTTTTTTTATTATTGCACATGTGCAATAAAAATTTATTATTGCACATGTGCAATAATATTAAAACCTCTATAACTTTTTCATACGTTAATATTTTTGATAAAAAATTACACCATAAATATTATAATTCTGTTATCTTTAATTCTAGAAAAAAATAAAAAAAAATAACATTTTTTTGTTAATATTGCACATGTGTAATATAATTAATACGTATTATTGCACATGTGCAATAATAAAAAAAATCATGAAATTTTCAATGTTTATTTTTTTTCCCAGAATTAAAGGTGACATAATTTTAAGACCTTTGGTGTAAATTTTATAAAATAATATTAGCGTATGAGGAAGTTATAGAGGTTTTATTATTTGTTTTCGTGTTTTGGCAATAACATCTTGTTTTTATTTGATCCTTCCCCTATATAGGGTCCCCTATATATATATATATATATATATATATATATATATATATATATATATATATAGGGTGTCTACATGTCTACACTTATGAGGGTGTCTACAATGAACTTTTCACTATATATATATATATATATATATATATATATATATATATATATATATATAAATATACATTTGAGAACCAATTGGTTTTGAGAACTTTTGAAAACTATTCTGAGCCACAAGTTATATATAATGAAATCCCCCCCCCCCCCCATGAATTTGAATGCTGCCCCCTTGAAAATTAGTGCCCCAGAATGGTTCTCAAAAGTTCTAAAAAGAAATTCTCATTTGAACCTAACCCTATATATATATCCCACATCCACAAAAAACACTACATCTCATGCGGATCGATCTGGGGCCTCCAACAAGATCATCCAATGGCCAAGATCTATGGTGTTTTCGCCTATGGTGTTTTCGCCTATGGCGTTTTCAGGGAAAAACAAAAACACTATAGGCGAAAACACCATAGATCTTGACTATTGGATGATCTTGATGGAGGTCCCAGATCGATCCGCATGAGATGTAGTGTTTTTGGTGGATGTATTTTAACTCTAACATATATATATATATATATATATATATATATATATATATATATATATATATATAGGAAGAAGATCAATGAAAAACTCATTACTTTTTGAAAAACCTGAAAAACTACTCTCCACTAATCACATGATTCCATTTAATTGTTGATTTTTATTTTAATGAAAGGATAATGATGTAAATTTAGCATATCTATTTTAATAAAGTATTTTTTAAAATTAATGTCAATAACTAATTTGAAATTATCCAGGGATTTTTTCATTATCAAAAATCATAGAAATTCGCAAATCACTAAACCCTAATCCACGCTCTACTCGTCGTTCTTCTCCTCCAATTTCATCACGTTCATCAATCTCCATTGCAATGCAAGATCAAGGTAAAGACGGAAAAAATCAATCCCGCACATTAATTGATGATGTCTAATCATTCAATCCATTGTGTAATCCATCTGATTATAATTAACAGCATGAATCAATTGATGGTGTAGAATCACCCAACCCAAGCGTCCAAGACAAGTATGATCATGATCCAGTTAATGCGATTGTAAATAATGCCGATCATTGTTCTTCGATTGGGACCGCTAACGAAGATTATACTCGCCCTCTTTCTACGCCTGTAAAAAAACAACAACTTAGCTGTTATGGAATATGCGGATATTACCGGACTTCAGCATGAAGGTTTGAATATCAATTCCTTAATTGTTACAATGATGTAAGAATTCAATTCATCATCATCAGGTCATAGTATATAAGAAAATATATATGTTACATCGTTGTATATAAATATATGAGTTAATGAGCTGAATATAAATATATGAAGGAACCATAAAAATATGTTGCACTGCTGTAATACCGTATCGTTGCCAGGTTATAGTTCCTAAGTAAATTGTATTGTTACACTGATGTAATACTGTATTTTTCTCAAGTTATAGATTCTGAGTAAATTTTATTTTGTTACACTGATGTAATACTGTATCGTTGTCAGGTTATAACTTCTAAGTAAATTTCATTGTTACACTATTGCAATACTGTATCGTTCTCAGGCTATAGTTTCTGAGTAAATTGCATTGTTACACTGATGTAATACTGTATTTTTCTCAGGCTATAGATTCTAAGTAAATTTTATATGTTACACTGAGGTAATACTGTATCGTTGTCAGGTTATAATTACTAAGTAAATTTCATTGTTACACTGTTGTAATACTGTATCGTTCTCAAGCTATAGTTTTGAGTAAATTTTATTGTTACACTGATGTAATACTGTATCGTTATGAAGTTATGAATTGATTACACAAATGTAAATGAGTTTTTGTTAGTTTGTATAATGTTGGTTACACATACGTAACATTATTGTTACACTGATGCAATACTGTAGCAATGTTTAATTATATAAAGTTATTGTTACAAATATGTAACAATCGTTACTATGGTGATGAACTGGTGATTAACGATTTTTTTTTCTTTGTAAATTTGGTTTGTTTTTTTTGTAAAATTTGACCTAGAAATCTGAAAGTAAAGGAGAGAGAAAGATATATATTCTGGAAGAAAGAAGACCATGGCTGTCAAAAATCGGTTAGCCAAGAGGAAGAAGATAGTAGAGAGTGAAACTGAAGAAGAGTCTGAGCCTTCAAATCCTCCACCCACTGCTGCTAAAGTCACTCATCCCTGTATGATAAGGATTGAATTTCATCAGAGTGAAAATATGCACTACTTCTTCATGACCAATGGTGAAGTAATAAAGAAACCAAACTTAAAAATGGATGACTGGGATAAGTTACATCAGTTGGACATCATGGCCATAATGGGAACTCCAAATTTCAAGGTGTGGTAGAGATCAAGTTGAAGCTTTGCAAGATTCAGACAGAAGAACAGTTTTTGGTAGCAACATCTTAGGGGGAGACTGTTGGAAAT
>JBCNJP010009921.1:0-25618 GCA_039602395.1 Deinandra increscens subsp. villosa | reverse complement strand
ACGAAACACCAAAGAAAATAAAGCAGAACGTCAAACGAACAACGATCAGGTCGGTCTTTCGACACGCAGAGAAAGTCCGATCGTTTGACAAAATAAAGAAAACACTACTAGAAACAGGGCCTTCCTTGACACGCGAACAATGACACACGGTCCTTTCTTGACGCGCAAAAATGCGTGTCATAAAAAAATGTCAAGAATTGTAATATTTTAAGTCTAGATGACGCGCATTTTTTAACGTCATAAATTACTGTCATAATTTATAAAAAAAAAAACACGGAGGACACTTCAAAATTGCGCGTCAAGAATCTTCTGTCGTTTTATAATTTTTTCCCCCCCAAATTTCCCCCCTAAAATTTTCCCCAAAATATTTCTGACTTTTGCCCTAATACC
Source organism: Deinandra increscens subsp. villosa (assembly GCA_039602395.1). Taxonomy (NCBI): domain Eukaryota; kingdom Viridiplantae; phylum Streptophyta; class Magnoliopsida; order Asterales; family Asteraceae; genus Deinandra; species Deinandra increscens. The sequence continues at coordinate 25,228 of JBCNJP010009921.1, read as the reverse complement.
CGCCTCAAAATTCCCTTCAATTCCAATCTCCCACCTGCGCCGCTCACCTTGAGCTAATTCCATCTCCCACCTCCCACCTCGAACCTCTGATGCAAATCTCCATCTCCCACCTTCGAGATCGAACGAAAGTAAAAACATATCCATTCAAACCTAAATCGTCGGAAGAAACAATCTCGTATGAGTATAACGATCGGGGAGCCAGAAACTCAATCTCGAGCCCTAAATCATGACCTAACTCCATCCTCTCTCCGCGTCTCCAAAAAAAAATGACATCTCTAATTATTATAGGGTTAGACGCTACTATATAATGGCGGAGACATTCGAGATTGCTAGGGTTTTTTTTCCGTCAATCGTAGCAGCTACCGAGCCGGCCGTCTTCGTCTTCGTTATGGTTCTCAAGTATGCTAACCTTTGCTCTTACATTTGTTCACCTATTGCTTATGTGAATCTTAATATTACGTTTGCCGATTAGAAAGTGCAACGAAATTGCTAATCTGTTGGATATATATGGTTTACTCGTCATTTTCCCCAAATTGTTCAATTCAAATCATTAGTTAACGAGGTTAATAGGTATAATCCCTATTTCAAATTAAGGTTTTGAGATTTTACTTGAAGAGGCGAGATTGCATTATTAGGGTTTTAATTGAACCAGTTTCCTACATCAGGGCCAATTTAGGTTTCAATTGCATTGATTTTGTACTCACCATAAGACAAATATATATGTTTCAAATGATTAAATCTGATTGTAACTGTCATCTCTATTTGTGAAATCATCCACTCAATTAACCAGGGTTTTTAGGTCTTGACTATTTGTGTTAGTATGTTAACGCTTTTTTTGGGTGTTTATAGGACCGAGCTCTGCCGTTTCAGTGGCCACTGGCCAGAAGATATATCCTGGAAGGGGTATTAGATTCATTAGATCAGACTCGCAGGTAGATAATCTGATTACATAGTTTATGTTATCTATCTAGGTTATTGTTTCTGTCAGTTTTCAAATAGAAAGATTCATTTGTTTCAATGTAGGTTTTCTTGTTTGCGAATTCCAAATGCAAAAGGTACTTCCATATTTCCTGTTGCCTCATGTTATGTAAGGTCCTTTTTTTGGGTAGCATGTTGTTAAAGCAGTTAGGTTTTCTTTGTTATGTATGTTCCTTTCCATGTAAGTACTCCTTTAGGTAGAAGGCTTAAGTACTCCTTTCCATGTATGAAGTCAGTTTCGTATATATTTGTTGATTTGTTCCATTACCCTGCAAAGGATGACATCCCATGATGTTTAACGCACAACCTTGATATTTTGTGAGGTTTCTAAAGAGAAATGGGTACAACATGGCTTGAAAAAGGTGCCATATATGTGTGTTATGTTGGTGTCTATTTGTACATTATTCCTCTTAAAATAGCATGGGGATGGGATTAATATATCATTTTATAAAGTAGTTCCAAAGGCAATCTTCAAAATACCCGGTCATGTAGTTCTGTTGCAATCTTTAACCCATTCCAACAATTCAAACTGTATTGTTTCAAAACTTGGGGCTTTTGATTTTTAAATAGTCAAAATTAGGAAACAAGGTTGCTTTCATATAGTGCTAATTTACAAAATTCTAGATGTTTATAGATGTAAAACTTTGAACTTTTAAGTGACAGGTCAAAATAATTGACTTCCAAAAAGTCAAACTGTGGAACCAAGAACTCTATTCTGTTTTTTTCATATTTATATGGTCAAAATTTGAAACCACTCTGAAGTTTAAAAAGATAGTGTGGTTCGGTTTTATAATTGCACGAGAAAATCGCTTAGTATAGATGAAGTTTTTTATAAATCTAAAGCTTTTAGGCCTTTTGGTGGGATTCTAATAGGCCTTTGTGATTCAACATGTCAAGAACCCAAAAAAAACAAATGATACAAATAACAATGCAACAGTAACAGTAGTACATGAACTTATAAAGTTAAGCTCATTCTTCATATACCTAATAACTTGTTAGTTTAGTACCCTGTATAAAGTACTACATTTTGTAGAATTGGTAAAATGGACGGGTTAGGTGGGTTGGGTTGCAGGTCAAATTGGTAATCTGTGTAGGCCCTTTTCTGCTGGTAGCTTTTACTAATAGTTAGTTTGCCAAATAAATCTTCAAATACTTTAGCTAATCTATTATGTTTATTTTTTCTATCATTTGTCTTCATGGTGACACTGTTTGTAAGTTATGGAACCATGGAGGAAGTTCTAGAGATGATTACCTGATGATGTTTATTAATTCGTTTTAAACGGTTACATTCCTGAAATCACATTCATATATATCATTTATGTTTATAACATGTGGATGATGGTCTATGGAGAACATACTGATTCGTCGGAGCTGGTCTAGTTGGACTTGTTCTTTATGTTCTTCTTACCAAACTAGGTATGTTTTTTTCTGCAACGCAACTGATTCAATTGCTGTTTTCTAAAGTTTACAACTTAGCATGTCATTTGTCAATGGAAACACGATAAGAATGGTCTTGATGGAATGAATTCATACCAGATTTAACTTAATGAACCGTTTACCTTCTTCTGTTATTATTAGTGCTTTTAAGCAAATAAATTTGCATTGATATAGTCATTCCTTTATCACAGTATATAATATTCTTTGGTTTTGAATCTCAGGTCACCTACAATTGGAGTGTTTATATGCTTGAAATGCTGTGGTGTGCACAGGACTCTCGGTCCAAATGTTTCAAAGGTAGGTCTTTTTTATGCTAGATAAATGTGTACATGCTGGAAATGCATATAAACCTTTATTTACCATACTGTTAATGAACTGCATGTAGATACAACAGTGGACTTGGTTATGAAAACAGATTGGAAATTTTGATCCCAGTTATAATTATTTTAGACTGACAGCTTCTAATACTGGAATAGCAGAGAGAGATTGGGTTTTATCCAAGTTTAAAGCTGGTAAAAATCCAATAATGACAGCTACAGATGTTGCAGCCCGTGGGTAAGGTGTGTGTAGTGTAAAACAGTTTAATCTTGTTTCCAGTTTATATATGTTAAGAGCAAATGCCATAGAATAACGATATTTTTGGCCATGGTCCATTTTGGTAGTTATGACTCTTTTCAATTCATTTTGGTTGTTACAAGTATTTTAACAGTCCCACTTTGGGTTCAGGTGCAATACAAATGATGAAAAGGGCCATGCTGGTTATCCAATCTGCACTAATGTTTTGTGCCGTAACAGGCCAGCAGGTATAGTAACATGTCAAATGGGTTCAAAACGGGTCAGGTAGGTTCGGGTCATTACTTAATCCTCTACACCTGACCCATTATCACTACAGTTTGGAAATCGATTTCACCAAGAGCCTGCTGATAAAGAATGTTGTGAGTCTCTTTAATTTCATATAGATTTAAATATTTATGTCGTTGTAAGATACTTACTGTTACTTTAAGACCACAAAAATGTTTCACTTTTCAAAACTGATCTATTTGCAAATAAATATGTATTTTCAGGTTGAAGCTTATAATACACAAATACCATTATAGAGTTACCAGCAGGCTCTTGGTGAAGTTTATGTTACTGGAAAGTTTTTAGAAAACTTTGTGGTGATCAGGTAATGTGTTTATTATTAGCTAGTTCATTGATTCTTTTACAAATGTAGATTTTGTTGTTTTCTTGATGTATGATAGGTGAGTTTTATGGCATGGTCGTTTTGTGTACCTCAGAATCATCATTAAGCAACAAAGTCATGTTGTAAGAATGCTACAGAGTGTTTGGTTTATTAGTATAGGTTATAGGTACCATTTATGATCCATTGTAAAGTCATTTTAACTTTGTAATATTTTTTATATATATGAAATGCATTATATTGCTATATGTGTATTTTTATATTGTATTATCAGGTTAATATTCATTTAATGTAGAAAATAGTGATTCTATTAAAAAAATATTTTTTTTTTCATTTTTTTTAAATTCTTGACGCGCAACAATGCGTGTCATCTCCCTTTATGACGGGGGCTTCCTTGACGCGCATTTTATGACGCGCATTGAGCGTCATAAAATGCGTGTCATTGTTCGCGCGTCAAGAACTTCTTGACACGCATTTTGCGCGTCAAGAAGCTTCTTGACCCCTCCATCCTTGACGCGCATTTGCGTGTCAAGAAGGCCCTTTCTTGACACGCATTGCACGTCAAGAAAGGCCTTTTTTGTAGTAGTGAAATCAAACAAGTTTAAATCTTTGCAAAATGAACACATGTGTACACAGTGACTTCTCATTACTATTGTCACACTTATTTTTCTTTTGTGTCATGAAATACGCATCAAGATGTTGTCCACTTGGTCAAGCATTAGCATTTAATGTATATCACATCTGAATACTTTCTGATTTGTCAAACCTACCAAACATATCAAACAATGATCTTATTGCCCTTTTATCTGCTTTATCCATAAGTCAGATACGTATGCCAATGTACCATCATTTCCCAATGATCAATTTCTCACAATTTTTATATTGTGCATGTATTCACCTTCCTTCATTATATATTTTGCATGTATTCAACTTCTCCCCATACCATGCATTACTTACAATTCTCCCCCTTAAAATGAAAACTCTATTTTTGGATTTTCATTTTACACAAAAAAATAAGACTCTATTTTTGGCTTTTTGAGAAAAAACGTAAGCAAAGAAATTTGATCAATCAACACGGATATGTTTCAGATTTTGAGAAAAATTTGTCATTAAATTTAAATTAAGCAGATTACTCCTCCATCAACAATTTTTCAATCGTCGATAGGTCGTCTAGAAGTACCTGCACACTGGACAACCTGATTAGTTCACAAATGACCCGAAGCGAATCGCTTCTGGTCGACCAGTGTCCTGAATTTGCTTTGAAACCACCTTAGGTTTCCATTGTTGTTGTTTTGGTAATTCAGTTTTCGATGAAACAGTCACAGGTGACTGTGATGATGAACCTACATTTTGATCCTTTGAAAACTTTGGAACAAAACGTTTTTGTTTTTGAAAGAATGTAGGCTCAAATGCGTGAGCATCGGATCGTCTACTCAATCTAGCTATCCGGACATCGAAACGTAATTAACCGATTGTTTTATTGATCAAAACGAACAATTACAACCAGTGTAAACACAGAGAATTGACACAGAGATTACACACTCAGAAACACACACTTAAGATTTGCTCACACGCCCAGAACCCCCTAACACAAAGACCAATCTACTATATATACCCGACTGGCCGAACTTCCTCCGAACCCCAGGTTCGGCCGGTCCGAACTTCAGGTTCGGACCAGGTTCGGCCAACCCTATATTGGCTTGAACTTGGTCTTCGTTCGATACTTCACACGACGCACATTTCAGGTATCAACAAATCTGGGTACAGAGTATGTAATAATTGGTTTTGATCGAACTTACTCTAAGTGGTTCGTTAATGAAATTGGTTTTGACTATAATAGGTCCAATTATAGTACTTTGGGCCCATTGGGTTACTATTAAGCCCAATTATAGTTGATTATCCACATTTAACTCAAACTGGCCCAATAATAGTACGTTTGGGCCCATGGCCCAATTAAGTATTTTGGGCCCATTGGGTTATTATAAACCCAAATGATACTTGATTATCCACATTTAAGTCGACAAGCAGAGATAGTCCGATTATTTAAGAAAATAAAGAAAATTAAACAAGTTTAAATCTTTGCAAAATGAACACATGTATACACAGTGACTTCTCATTTTTCTTTTCACATATCTTTTTCTTGATATATCATAAAATACGCATCAAGATGTTGTCCACTAGGTCAAGCATCAGATTTAGTATATATCACATTTGTATACTTTTTTATTTGCCGAGCCTACCTAGCATATCGAACAATTGTCTTATGACTTTTTCATCTAATTTATCCATGAGTCGGACAATGTACCATCATTTCCCAATCATGTCGGATACAATTTCTCATTTTTTAATGTTTTTGTACTTTTTTGCATTTTTCAGTTTTTTTTAATTTTCGTTTTTGAATTTTCTCCCCCTAAAAATGAAAAACTCTATTTTTTAGATTTTCATTTTTTACCAATTAAAAATCGATACACTATTTTGTATTTTTCAAAGAAACAACCCCCCCCCCCTCAAAATGAGACGAAGTGAAAAAACAAAAGGAAATTGATCAACCAATACGGATACTTGCGTTTTAGCATTTGGAAAACACAGATTTTGATTTGGAAATCTAGTTATTTGATCAGAACCAGAATCAGTTTTAACTGGCGTATTTATTTGGACCAAAACGACTTACGAGTTGATTTGACCTTTGGGGACCATGGTTCATCAAAAAATTTCATTGTTATCCACATATTTGGCAGTGTTGTGGATATATGTTGTCGTTGGACAATTTGCAGCAATATGTCCAGGTTGACGACATGATAACAAATTCTTTCACGAAGTGAAAAAGCATTTGAAAAATCTTTTGAATTTTTAGAAAATGATGAATGATCAGAACCAAAATTATTAAAGAAATCATCATAGGAATCATATCTCGGAGATTGATTCCAGGAAGAAACCTTATAATCAGATGAAGAACCTCTAGAATAATTAGAATCTTGTTTCATCTGAGGTTGTGATTTCTTTTGATTTTTGACTTTCATAACCTTTTCTTTCTTCTTTGATTGTTGAGCTTGAAACCTGGAATCTTTGAAGATCCAGATTGAGAACCAGAAACATCTCTTCCTTTAGCTTATCTAGTAAATTGTGCTTTAATGTCCTTCAACTTGTTCTCACGCACCAAAGATTTAGCTGCTTCTTCTTCTTCAGATGAAGTACTTGCAGACTTCTCAACTTTACCAAAAATCTTTTCATCTTCCAAAAATGACGAACTTGAATCAAACTTTGGAGCTTCACCAATCTTTTCTTTCTTCTTTGCTGACTTATATTTCTTCTTCTTTGCTAGGGTTGCAAACTTGGAATAATCATGTAATTCTGCCTTTGGATCAAGAGGAGCAGATGTAAATTCTGATAAATCCACCGGTGCAGGAACCTTGTGAATATCATTTTCCTTTGCACTATCTTCACTTCTATCCTTCTTGTACAAGAAATTTAGCAATGTTGGTGATAAATTGCAATTCTTGACTTGCCTTTGTAATTCCAAAATTTCCAACTTTAATTCAGAAATCTTCTATTGAGCAGCAAACAAATCTTTTTCCGACTTAATAAGTTCTTCATTGAGATCATTGTATTCATACTTTTGCAGTTTCTTTATTTCGCATTCAGCCAACACTTCTTCAGTAACTTTCTCCCATTTCTTTTTGAAGATATAAACATCCTTTGTCAACACTTCATTCTTATTCTCAGAGAAGTACATTTGCATCTCGAAGTGTAGATAATTCTTCTTGAAGATTCAAAATTCTATCAGCAGATTCAACAGCTAGTGCATTGGCTTTTTCATATTTCTGTTGAACTGGATAACTTTTCTCAAATAACGCTTCAAAATCCTCAGCAGCCTCTTTAGCTTCAACATTGGCTTTTTCACATTCTTCAACCAACTCACTTTTTTCTTTCATCAAATTTTCATTAACATGAACCAAATCATAATACTTATTCTAAAAACCTTCCAATTCTTGCTTTAGCACAACAATTTCTTCAGATAACAAATTCATATCTCTTTCCAAACTTGCATTTTTGTTGTGTAAACCAGCACACTTATAGCACTTAATGTCTTCCTCCTATTGATTTGCAGTCAAATTTGCTTGAACTTGTTCAACCATTGTTGCTTTTGAACTTGTGTCAAAATCAGTCAGAACACTACCGTCACTTTTATGATAAGCCATTAAAGCAATACCTTCATTATCTGTATTAATTTCACTCTTAGCAAAAGGACAACTTGCATTCCTTCTAAATTCATGATCTGCATGCTATGCAAATTCATTTGGATGCCAAAATATTTCAGTCATTCTTTCATCACAAGAAACAAACGCTTTTTGATCTTAAGCAGATTTGTTTGTGGAACTGATAACCAAGTGAGCATGTTGACCATTCTTCAACTTATTATCAGTTGACTTTGGACATTCACGAGCAAAATATCCATATGTTGAACACTTGAAACATTTGACCTTTGATTTGTCTAACTCGATCTTTCCATCTTGATTCAACCTCTTCTTCCCAGTTCAGTTAAAAATTTTCTTTGTTCTTCTAACCAGCATTGCATACTGCCAATTCAAATCCATCTCTTCCAAATGATCATAACCAATCTGATCATAATCATCCTCTGTCAATTCTACACTACTTACTGAACTAGTATAACGCCAAAATATGAAGATACCAATGCAGACATCAATGCCATATAATCATCCGTTGTCTTAACAGATAAAGCATTTGTGTTGATGAACTTGGAATCGAAACAGTGCAACCAAAAGAATAACTAGAATTCTCAGACTTCCGATGATAAATGCTGTAGGGGGTGCCGATTTTATAACTGACTTTACAGCATGAATAGTAGAATCATTATCTCCATGATACACAGCAGGATTCTGGATTTGTACAAGAAGTGACTTATTCACATTCAACTCCATATCCCTTGCTTGTATTCTTTGAATCAAATCATTGAATGATAAACCTGGATAATCTTTATCATGGGTAATCATCATGACATAGTTTTCCCACTTCTCGGGTAATGCCTCCAAAATATTTTCTTCTTCATCTTCCTTTATAAGACTCACCAAACCCATTTCACTCATCAAGTGTGAAAATCTTGCAATCAGATTTGAAATTGATTATATCTAATAATGTTTGAAACTATCAAATTCCTTTTTCAAAACTTTTTGTCGACTCTTCTTGTATTGGTCATTATCTTCACATCTCTTCTGCAAAGCATCCCATAAGCTTTTTGATATATAGTTAGCAGAAAATTGATGTTACAACTCCTTAGGTAATGCCATAGTCAATGTGCCATACGCCTTTTTCTCAGCTTGATATGCTTTCTTTTGTTCAGAAGTAAATTTCCTTTGAATAATCGTATCTCCAGATGCATCCTTAGGATACACATATTGTTCAGTAAATGCTAACCACATATCAACATCATTAATATCAACATATGCTTCAAAATGTTTCACCCAATTATGATAATCTTCCAATTTTAGTAATTTGGGAACTTTATGGCTTGTTCCTATTTCATTATCATAGTTCATCATACTTTGCATCGTGGCTTGCATCGACGTTTGCATTGCGACAAATGCTTGAAAATCATACATCTTTTTTCTGAAAAATTGCACTTTAGAAACTTCAAATGCAAAAACGGAGATCTAAGAAGTGGATTTTGAGGGTCGAAATGGAGGGTACTGGTCGTTAGGCAAATAAAAGTGTAGATCTCTCTGAGCTGGTCGTTTTGGATGGTATTAGCTCCCGTAACTCTTAACGAAACTAAAGTTACGTCAGCTTTAGTGAAACCTCTCAAAATCTTGATTACTGTTTACCCGAACTCAACTGAACCGAAAATCAATGAACTGAACTGAGCTGAAGTAGAACCGAACTGAGCCGAACTGAGATGATCCAAACTAGATCCAAACTAAAATAAATCAACCGAACTAGAACTTCGGGTACACGAACTCAACCAAACAGAATCCGAACTGAACCTTCGCTAGACCGCACACAACCGAACTCAGCCGAACCGACACTTTGCTTGACCAAGAATAATTGAACTTACCCGAAATCGCACTTCGGAACGATTATTTTTCAAACAAACAGTTGGATGTTAGTCCAATGTATCGTCGTTATTGTTATTAATTTGTTATTTTTATTTATAATAACGGTTGGATTACATTACATTTACACGATTTTTGTGTTTCGAGGTACTAGGAGCTAAACATGTGAAATCTGAGCTTTTATGAAGAAATCTGATGGTGATTGGTACAGAGGTCGGGAAATGATCGGGAACGAGTGAAGACTTAGAAGAATTAAAGAAAAGATCCTGAGCTCTAGATCGGGGCGGTACGCCCAGGAATGAAAGAGCAGGGTGGTACACCCTAAATTGTAGAAACCAGCCGAGTTTAGAGATTTAGGCGGTACGCCAACTTTACATACTTTAGGGAGGTACGTCCCGAATTGGTCTACAAAAGAAAAATTAGGGTTTTCTATTTAAACTTGTTTGTTAAGTCATTAGATACATTCTTCTCATTCTCAAACGATCAGAGCACTAGGGTTTCGACTTTTTCACCATTGTTGAGAGATTTTGAAGAATTCTAATCATTCGGTATAGTTTTCTTATGCAACTTTTAGTTAAAATCATGTTTTCATTAGCCATGTCCGGCTAATCACCCTATAACTACTTTTGGTGATTGGTTGGTAACATCTTTATGTTCTTAATCGATTAATTGCTAGTTGTTCCGGTTTTCCTTGCAACTGTCGAGCACCCGCATGCTGAATTTGTTTAACTAACTAGTAAATTAGGGTTTTAATGGTCAACTGTCATGATCTAGCACTTTCTTGCGGCAGGAACTAAGCAGCCCATTAGAAACTTAAGGTATTAGGTCAATTAGGCAATTGGGGGGCATGTCTATGTGTCATTAGCAATTAATTAGATTTTTCCCCATTCGGTAACCAACCAGGATCCAAAAGTAGTTAGCTTTCTCACATTTGATAGTTTAATCAATTTTCTAGTTTCAAGTTAGTTAATTTTTAGTTAAATCACCCCAACTCATTCAAAAACAGCCAAGCGGCAATCTAGTTCAATTTTAGGTTAATTGGTAATTTAGTTAATTTAGTTAATAATTAGTTAATCAATTAGTTAATTTCCACATATTCCCTAGGTTCGATAACCCTAACTTCCACTACTACAAATTAATCTAAGTTGGGGATTTGTGACGACTGACAAACCGTTATCAAATTGGCGCCGTTGCCGGGGAATTAATGCGCCTGTTGATTAGTTGATTTTAGTTAATTTAGTTATTTTTTTAGTTAAGTTTTCAAAAATTCTAAAAAATCCAAAAATAGTGTCTTTAATTCTAGTTAGTAATTTCTGCATTTAAAAAAATTTAAAAAAAATAAAAATATTTTAATTTTAATTTTTCTCGAAATTTAATTTTAGGGCGGTACGCCTGGAATTCCAAACTTTTGGGCGGTACGCCTTGGTGCTAATTTCACAGAAAGTTTTGAGATTTTTGACCTTCCAAGTTTTCATTTTTTCTGTTATAGTGCATTATTTACACCCCTTGGAACAGTGCTACGTAATTAATTTGCTCGTTTGTGACCGATAATATTGCAGGTTTTAGGCAATTTTTGCATGCATACGCGGCATTCCCGCAAGTCATCGCCGTTGATTTACAATCCGGAGATCGAGAGAACAGCTCGGTAGAACCGAGCAGAGCAGAAAAATCGAAGAGCAATGGAAGGCCAAAATCCAAACCAAAACCCAAACCTCAATCAAAACCCGAACCCAAACCAAAGCCTCAATCAAGACCAACCCAATCCACAAAACCAACCCCATAATGAACCAGTGAACCCCACCATGCCACAAAACATTCCTCTGATACAAACCCCACCATTTCGGGTGCATGGGTATGGTTCCCTCCTGTCATTGTCCCCCAAATCCTCACAACATGATGAGGGAGATTACCACTACCGGGGTCGACAATCATTCCCACAACAACCCATTATCCGCGAAGCCCCACAACAACCCATTTTCCGCGAAGCCCCACAACAACCCATTTTCCACGAAGCCCCACAACAACCCCCACCCCAACAACCCCGAAACGCCAGCCCACTCCAATTCTGACAAAACCCTTGTATGAGGAGCAGGATTGGTAGAGACAGGAGAAGCAGTGGGGCCAGGATTGGTACGACCCCAACGAAGATGGTGATGGTTATGGGTATAGAGCAGAGCCACATAATGAAGCTCCAAGGAACCATGCACGAACTCCACAACCAAATGTTGCACCACATGTTCCACGCGATCCGCCCCCAAGAGGAGTTCCACAATTCAATCAACAAAACAATGGGGGCGCTCGCATTCAAGTGGAAGGAGGAGTTCCAAGGCTTGTAGTAAACCCACCGGTTCAGGGAGTGGCCAGTCATTTGAAACCGGTGGTCGTCCCGAGTGCATACGCGGTAGTCACCCCAATTGGAGCTAATAGAAGAGCATGCGAGGTCCGACCTCTATACTTGAATCATTTTCCAGAATTCTACGGGAAGAGAACCGAGGAGCCATACCATCATATTCACACCTTTGAGTCAATCTACATTCCTATTGGGGCAACAGGGTTCCCAACGGAAGAGGTCAAATTAATGCTCTTTCTGTATACCCTCAAAGATCGGGCAAGAAGATGGTTCGAGAGTTTACCCGCCGGTAGTATCTACACTTAGGAGCAAATGCAAGAGGTTTTTCTTGAAGAATACTACCCAATGAGAAAAACGAGCGAGGTCAAAGTGTAGATCCGATCATTCGAGCAACATACCGGGGAACCATTCCACGAGGCATTTAACCGGTTCAAAGATTTGTTGCGGAAGTGTCCCCATCATGGGATACACACATGGGACCTCATTAAATCATTCTACGATGGCCTCCTTCCCGAAGACATCCGAGACTTGAACTCCATCAGCAATGGTACCTTCCTAACCAACACGGAAGAGGTGGATTGGGGTGGGGGCACATGGAGCGATTGAGTGCCACATCAAGAGGCTTGCTCAGAATGGATGACGATCGAGATCCGCATCGGTCAAAGCCGTTGAATATGAGGCGGAAGAAAGAATAGAGATGCTTCGCCAGCAGACACTCCTCCTGGAGAAACAGGTAGCTCAGATAAAGTTGGGGGGAGCACCTGAAGAGGTAAAAGAAAATGCACAATTTCTAGTGTGCACTAGTTGTGGCGAGTTGGGTCATCATGTTGATTCGTGTCCCACCGGGGTGCAGCAGAGTGAAGATGTCAACTATGTGCAAGGAGCCATGAACTCAAACACTTACCATCCCAGCCTTCGCAAGCATCCGAATTTCAGGTATGGTAATTCTAATAATCAACTAAATCCTGACTTTCAAGGTTCTAATGTGCTGGGTGGAGCTCAAACGCAATATCAAGGCCGGCCATCCGGGTACAATCAAGGGGGCTACCAATGGAACACCTACACTCAAGGTGGAAATCCACCCCAAAGAAGCTACCAACAAGCTCAACCGAAGCCAGAAGATGGGATGCAAGCTCAATTGGCCGCAATGTTGGAAAAAATGAACTCTCTCGTCGATGGTCAAAAGCAGCTATTTGACGGTCAAAAACAACTATTCGATGGGCAAAAGCAGTTAGTTGAAAGAGTCCAAGGATTTGATAGGAGGTTCGAGCTCCAAGACAAGACAATGGGAGCGCTGCAGAAACAGTTGGGCCAATTGGCGGCCGAATCAGCAAAGAGAGATCCGGGAAAGTTGCCAAGTGATACCACCATCAACCCACAACATCAGCAACATCAACCATCTAGTTCGAAGAATTCGCGACATGTGCCAATCAACAAGATCACCACTTTACGATCAGGTAAGTCCGTATATAATAAGGTGGGGACACCTCCACCGCATGTTGATGAAGTGGTGGAGGAATGAGTAAGTGGCAGTGAGAGTGAGCCGGAAACCGACCAAACAAACCCGAATTCAGTTGCAACCGAGTCTAGTAACCCTAGGAAACTAAAAAAAGGTAACTTTTAATGAATCTGATAAAAGGGTGATAGATAGTGAAGTGGTTAAACAGAAAAAGTCGGTACCTTTTCCAAATGCGTTAATTGAACCTAATCAGAAAACAACATCTAAATGGGGCCCACAACAAGATGAAATGTGGGATATTTTTAAACAAGTCAAAATCAACATTCCCCTTTTAGATGAAATTAAGCAAATTCCGGCTTACGCAAAGTACCTGAAAGACATGTGCACTCAAAAGCGGAACTACAAAATTCCAAAACAGCTTGATGCAAATCCAGATGTGAGTGCCATAATTTCAGGGATTTTGCCCAAGAAACTACAAGATCCGGAGGCACCACTTATTTCAATTCAAGTGGGTGACTTTTAAATGACCCGTGCCCTTTTAGATCTTGGAGCGAGTGTGAGTATACTACCAGGGAGCTTGTAAGACCAGTACGATTTAGGACCTTTAAAAAAAGCCGACACTATGGAGATTTTGGCTGATTTGACCCCTAAGCTTCCCCGGGGAATTTTGTCGGATGTAATTGTTAAAGTCAATGAATTTTTCTATCCGATTGACTTTTTGGTTCTTGATTATGTGTCAGTTGAAAAAACCGCTCTACCAACGGTAATTTTGGGTCGACCTTTTCTAGCTACGAGTCATTCACAAATTGATTGTAGGTCGGGTACCGTTGATATGACTTTTGGGAATCGTAAAATGCGGTTAAGTGTTTTTGGGAATGTGACTAACCCTCGGGACGACGATGAATGCTTTCGGCCTGAAATTGTTGACGGTCTTGTACCTCCATTTTTTCCATTTAATGAGGAGGATGGGACCCCCGATGAGTTTGCTTTGTTTGGCAGGGGATATGCAGATATGGTCAAGGAGATGGAAGCAGAAGACGAGAGCCATGAGTTGATGGCAGTGAGAGATCAAAGACCACCATGGTCTATTCAAGTAGAGAGTTTACCGGAGCATATCGATTCGAAATTGAAGCCTTCACTTGAATCACTACCTTCTCTAGAACTCAAAGAACTTCCTAAACATTTGAAATATAGTTTTGTTAGAGAAAATAACACTCTTCCTGTCATTATTTCTGCAGGTTTGACTAAGGAGCAGGAGGAGGAGTTGATGAAGGTGTTGGTGAAGCATCAGGCAGCTATTGGATGGACCATTACAGATTTGAAAGGAATTAGTCCATCCATAGTCATGCACAAGATCATTACTGAGGAAGGAGCAAAGGCCGCAAGAGATGCGCAAAGGAGGCTTAACCCAAACATGCGTGAGGTAGTCAAGAAGGAGGTACTTAAATGGCTTGATGCAGTTATTATCTACTCTATCTCTGATAGCACGTGGGTAAGTCCAACTCAAACCGTTCCTAAGAAAGCGGGAATTCAAATAGTTAGGAACGAGAAAGGTGAGGAAATAGCCACCCGACCGGTAACCGGGTGGCGAATTTGCATTGATTATAGGAAGTTGAATTCCGCAACTTCGAAGGACCATTTTCCTCTACCTTTCATTGACCAAATAATTGAAAAGTTGTCCGGTCAAAAGTTTTATTGTTTTCTAGACGGTTATTCGGGGTACAACCAAATTGCCATTCACCCTGATGACCAACAAAAGACCACTTTTACTTGTCCCTATGGCACCTTTGCATTTCGGAGGATGCCATTCGGTTTGTGCAATGCCCCGACCACTTTTCAAATATGCGTGATGGCTATTTTTTTCAGATATGATCGGGGATTCACTTGAGATTTTTTATAGACGACTTTTTGATTTTTGGTACATCGTTTGAGTCTTGTTTGAAGCAATTAACACGAGTGTTAGAGTGTTGCATAGAAACTAATTTAGTGTTAAGTTGGGAGAAGAGCCATTTTATGGTTCAAGAGGGTATTGTGTTAGGACACGTTGTGTCAAGTCGTGGGATTGAGGTTGATAGGGCAAAAATTAAAGTAATTTCAACTTTGCCTCCTCCCACGAATGTTAAGGGTGTTAGGGGGTTTCTAGGACATGCCGGTTTCTATAGGAGGTTCATAAAAGATTTTAGCAAAATTACTAAACCTCTTTGCAAATTGTTGTTAAAAGATGAAATTTTTGATTTTAATGATGAGTGTCTAAATTCTTTTAACACTTTGAAAAACAAATTAATTGTGGCACCAGTGTTGCAAGCACCCGATTGGTCCACGCCTTTTGAAATTATGTGTGATGCATCTGATTTTGCTGTTGGGGCGGTTTCTGGGTCAAAGTGTAGATAAGAAACCGGTAGTGATCTATTATGCAAGTAAGACCTTAGATGGGGCTCAATTAAATTATACTACCACTGAAAAGGAATTACTTGCAGTTTTGTTTGCTCTTGATAAGTTCAGGTCCTACATCCGGGGAAGCAAGGTTATAGTGTATTCGGACCACAGTGTGGTTCGATACTTGATGGAGAAGAAGGATGCCAAGCCGAGGCTCATTCGGTGGATCCTTTTGTTGCAGGAGTTTAATCTGGAAATTCGAGACAAGAAGGGTAGTGAGAATGTGGTGGCGGACCATTTGTCCCGATTGCCCCACATTGAAGAGGAAGAAGACGAATGGCGGATTAATGAAACTGAAAAACCGAGGTGGTGGGCAAATATATATAAATAATGCTACCTTTACCTTGGTTGCGGAAGCGGATCGAGTCTTTGTGTGACTCGTTTTTGAGAAAACAAATGAACACCGAGATATGACCGATATGGTGTTTGAGATGTGATGATGATGAAGAACAAAGCTAGTAGAAACATGGATATGAAGAACAAGATAAATCTATGATAAACAACATGAAAGATAGATAACAAAGGATAACCAAATGATTAATTATAACCGAATGATTACATTACCTACCCCACGCATTCCCGGGTTTCTTGTTCTTACTAGGTAAGAGCAAGAACCCTTGACAAGCTTCAAGGAACCATGACTAACTCTCTCTAGACAAACATTATCATCATCAAGTCTTTCACATGAGAAAGACTTGCTATATATACTACAAACTCACTAAGGGCATAATAGTAAAACTACCAACTAGTGACAATATTTAAACAATAAATAATATTCACTAGAGCCATCTTCTTTAGTTGAGTCTTGTGTCTTGAGTTGTCATGTTCTTCACCGTGTTGTCGGGACGGTAATCGTTAAGTGGCCGTTGAGTATTAATCTCATCTATCCAAATCATGTTGGGTCGGAATCTCGATTCCCAACAATCTCCCCCTATTTGGTAGATGGTATACTCAACACTTGTGACATCGATTCTTTGTATTCTTGCATCTTGACTTCAAGAAAATCTTCATGTGGTTTCAAGTCTTTTGTTCTTCAACTCTCCTTTGTGAAGCTCCCCCTATAATAAACATTCTTCAAGCTTCTGCCATAAGCTGTAATGCATAGGGTGTTTACAAATATCAGCACAATGACAATTTACTTGAGGACTAAGTCACAACTCAAGTTGCCAATATTGTTGAAAGTAAACAATATAAAGGATCAATGAAAAACACGAGAAATAAATCCACAATTCAACCAACTTGAAATACTTGGCCGAATACCAAACCGATGCGTTGCACGAAGATAAACCACTTTCATTTGCTGAGTTGGTTGCAAAAAGTCTCAAAGATCATCACATCTTCTCCCCCTAGACTTGTGCAACCCGTAGCAAACATAAAGGCATGTTGTTGTAACCGAACACATCCATGTAGCATATCACAAATAAAAATCAGCCTTGCAATATCAACCGGTTAATCTTCATAATCAAACCAATAATAAATCCCTTTCATCTTCAACAAATCGACCCAAACTTGCGCATAACTTTAATAACCGTTTTACCCCATAGCACGTCTGCCATAACGAAGTAATCTTGATATAAAAGTATAGTTGTAGGTG
The DNA here is from genome assembly GCA_039602395.1 of Deinandra increscens subsp. villosa. Taxonomy (NCBI): domain Eukaryota; kingdom Viridiplantae; phylum Streptophyta; class Magnoliopsida; order Asterales; family Asteraceae; genus Deinandra; species Deinandra increscens. The sequence continues at coordinate 7,726 of JBCNJP010009921.1, read as the reverse complement.
TACCTGAAATGTTTAAGACGAATCGTGTTCTCGAGAGAACGAATAATGTTGGAGAAACAATATGAAGTGGTTGACGTGGATCCTCTTGGCTTTAACTTTGGTTGCTACTGTGTTGACAACAAAAATAATAATAACAGCAACTCACTGTTATATTTATCCCAAATCCGTCAAATTTTCTGCTCTAAACAGTTAATTTCCAGCATTCTGCTGAGGTTACAGTAAGTTATGAAGATCTGGGTATGGATTTTGAAAGAATATGTAATCAAAAGTCCACTTTGTATTTAACAAAGTTAAACACAAGAACCCAAACGAAATTCTTCAAAAACTTAAGAATATTTGAATAAATAGATCTTGACTATTCTATTTAAGAAAAATTCAAAGACCTTTTTTCAAAAAAAAAAAAACTTTGAAAGACATGGAGGGGAGTTCAAAACCCCAAAAATATAAACGGAGGTCCTGTAGCTTTTGGGAGTGCAAAAGGACACATTACTGCACAAGGTGCTGTTAGTAATGGGAAGCTTACCTTTGACAAGGTAAATTTTGTTGATACATTGAATTTCAATTTACTTAGTGTCTCACAAATGTGTGACAAAAATTTGAATTTGATGTTTACTGAGAAGAGAGGCAATAGTCTTAAAACCTGGTGTTAACATCCCTGAGGAACTTGTGTTACTCAGAGCACCTAGGAGAGAAGGACTATATATTTTGGATCTATCTGCTGCCACTCCAGCAAGTGGAATTGCATGCTTTATATCCAAAGCCTCAGTGGATGAATCTGATTTATGGCACAGGAGGTTATGTCATGTTAACTACAAGAACATGAACAGAATAGTGAATCTTGGCTTGGTTAAGGGTCTTCCTAACAAGCAGTTCAACTGTTCTGAGCACTGTGTTTCTTGCCTCAAGGGTAAGCAACACAAGACCTCCTTCAAGCCAAAAACTGAGTCTTCTATCACTCAACCTCTAGAACTTTTACATATGGATTTGTTTGGTCCAACTAGAGTGATGAGTTTGGGAAAAAGGTCATACTGTTTTGTCATCATTGATGATTTTACAAGATATACTTGGGTGTTTTTCTTAAAAACAAAAGATGAAACTGCTGAATTGTTAAAAACACTAATTGTATCTTTGGAAAATCAAGCAAAACTGAAAGTTAAGACAATCAGAAGTGACAATGGCACTGAATTTAAAAATCATGTTTTGAATTCATTTTGTGAGGAAAAGGGTATTCTTAGACAATTTAGTGCTCCTAGAACTCCACAACAAAATGGTGTTGCAGAAAGGAGAAATAGGACATTAATTGAGGCTGCTAGAGCAATGTTGGCAGATTCTAAATTACCTGTGATATTTTGGGCAGAAGCAGTAAATACTGCTTGCTACGTCCAAAACAGGACTTTGATTGTTAAGGGTAAAAATAAAACTGCTTATGAACTTTGGAGAGGTAGAAAACCTAACATTTACTTTTTCAAATCATTTGGATGTCCTGTTACTATCTTGATAACTAATAGGTTGTTACCTAAGTTTGCTGAAAAAGCAGATGAGGGATATTTTGTTGGATATTCTGGTGTGTCAAAAGCATTCAGAGTATACAATAAAAGTACCAAAATTGTTGAGGAAACCATTAATGTGACTTTTAATGAGAAATCTCTTAACAACTTTGTATCTCAACCGGATTGGTTATTTGATATAGATGCACTAACCTCTGCTTTCAATTTTACCATTGAGAAGCCATTAAGTTCAACAGTGCAGGAACAGGAACATAAGCAGAATCACATGAGATCAGCTGAGAATATCTGGCAGATGAATACCAAGGGCCTGCAAATGCGACCTAACTTCTTTTCATCACTCAGCACCAAGCCTGTGACACCCAACAATTCAAAGAAAGTCTCTGAAATTGTTATTGCTGATGCAGAAGTTTATCCGGTTGAACTTCCGGTTGAAGTTCAAACGGATCCTGTGACAGTAGAATCTCCGGTTGACACTCAACCGGAAAACAATTTTTCAGAAAATTTTGAGAACAATGAATCCAATGATTCAACTGATGCTGGGTCAAATGAGTACAGTTTTGAGCATCTAATCTCAGATTCAGTCCCCAGTTCTCAAGAAGTTTCAGAACCTGTTTCACAAATCAACAATATTGAGTTACTACCTCAACTCAATATTCCTCACAATGGGAGAAGCCATGAATTTCCAATGTTTACTGATAGAAGAGTTAGTAAGAATCATCCAAGGGAGAATATTATAGGAGACTTGTCAGCTCCTGTGTTGACAAGAAGCAAGTCTATTGATGCAAACATTTGCCTACATGCTGCATTTCTGTCTCAAGAAGTACCCACAAAGATCAATGATGCTCTAGAAGATGAAAGCTGGGTAGAGGCAATGCAAGAGGAATTGTTTCAGATCAATAAACAGAAGGTTTGGGAATTGGTAGACCTTCCAGAAGGTGAAGAACCAATTGGCACCAAATGGGTATTCAGAAACAAGAAGGATGACAGAGGAATAGTGATCAAAAACAAGGCAAGACTTGTAGCTCAAGGCTACACACAGGAAGAAGGCATTGATTATGATGAAGTTTTTGCTCCAGTGGCCAGGCTTGAAGCAATCAGAATATTTCTTGCCTATGCTGCTTTCAAAAACTTTCTGGTATTTCAAATGGATGTCAAATGTGCCTTTCTGTATGGTCTTTTGGAACAGGATGTGTATGTCAAGCAACCTCCAGGCTTTGAAGACCCTCATCACCCCAACAAGGTATGCAAGCTAATCAAGGCTTTATATGGTCTCAAGCAAGCTCCTAGGACATGGTATGAAACTCTTTCAAACTACCTCCTAGAGAATGGCTACAAGAGAGGAGCTATTGACAAAACACTTTTTGTGAAATCTGATGGCAAAGATACTTTGATGGTACAAATCTATGTTGATGACATCATCTTTGGTTCATCCAATGCTGCCTTATGCAAAGAGTTTGAAGGTCTGATGCAATCTAAGTTTGAAATGAGTTCAATGGGTGAACTGAATTTCTTCTTAGGATTACAAGTGAAGCAAACTGCAAATGGAATATTCTTGAATCAGTCAAAATATATTCAAGATATGCTAAAAAGATTTGACATGCTGTCTGTTTCAACTTCAAGAACCCCCATCTCCACTTCCCACAAGTTAAACAGTGACTTAAGTGGAAAGCCAGTGGATGTTCATCTCTACAGGGCAATGATTGGATCACTGCTCTATCTCACAGCTAGCAGACCTGACATCATGTTTAGTGTCTGTTTATGTGCTAGATACCAGTGTCAACCAAAGGAATCACACATGTTAGCAGTGAAGAGAATTTTTAGATATCTCAAAGGACAACCAAAGCTTGGGTTGTGGTATCCAAAGAATTCAGATTTCTCCTTCAAAGCTTACACTGATAGTGATTATGCTGGCTGCAACTTAGATAAGAAGTCTACTACTGGAGGATGCCAATTTTTAGGAGAAAGACTTGTGTCTTGGCAATGCAAGAAGCAGACCTGTGTATCTACTTCTACTGCTGAGGCTGAATATATTGCCGCATCAAGTTGCTGCAGTCAAGTCTTATGGATTCAGAATCAAATGTTGGATTACGGCATCAAGTTCATGGAGACTCCTATTCTTGCAGACAACAACAGTGCCATCTCAATCACAAACAACCCTGTTCAACACTCAAAAGCAAAACACATTGACATCAGGTACCATTTTATTAGAGATTGTGCTGAGAAACATTTAATTAGAATGGTTAAAGTTCATACTAATCAACAATTGGCTGATTTGTTTACCAAAGCATTTGATGAAGCTAGATTTTTCTATCTCATTAGTGCCATTGGTATGATGAACTTTGACTGATTAAACTGTTTTCACAAACTTAATAAAAGAGACCATTTTGTGTCAAAGAGCCCGTCTCTTGATACAAAAAGAAAAAGAAAAAGAAAAGTTTCTGTATCAGTTAGACACCTTTTCAATCATAGTCAGGTCATACTGTTAAACTATGATAACTGATACATGTAATTTTCAAAATCAAGTGTTTTTCTATCTTCCGGTTGAACTTTCCAGTTCAACATATCCGGTTGAATCTCAACCGGAAAGTCATCTTCAACCGGAAACTCATGTTTTGATCACACCATCCCAATTTCTGAAACTGGTAAACGAAACAACAATTCTTTATTTGAAAGATAAGTTTAACTTTGAAAATTTTTCAAACGGAAATTTTATTTCCTGTTGACAATCTCAACCGGAAAATGAATCCTAGGCCCAGGGGATCCAGATCTACCAAGCCTAAGTATATTCATCCAAAATACAGGCTAGATAACTGGACTGATATCACCCCTGCTAAGCCTAAACCCTGCCCACCTACTTGGAAGTATAATCAACCTTCATCACCACCTAAATACTCCACTTCTTCAACCCCACAACCACAAGCCATGAAACCACCCACCATATCTCCAACAAAACCTTTTGAACCCACTGAGTCAGCCGCAACCAGTTCTGTTCAAGCTCCATCTCAAGCAGATAAAGGGAAAGAAAAAGTCCCAACTGAAACTGTCAAGTCATCTGCTGATCCTGCCTCTGGTGTTTCACCTGGAAGGAAGAAGTCCATTGCAAAACGATCCCTTCTTTCAACCAGAGACTTTAAGACCAGGAGGATCATGAGAGAATTGAACAAAACAAGGATTCAATTTGAAAGGCCACCATCTCCTGAAGAATGAAGTTCTTGGAGATAGTCAATTTTTGAAGAACAACATACAGAGGACAAATTTTGGCAGCATCATCTTAGGGGGAGATTGTAAGGAAATGATTTTCTGAGTCTACCGGATCAAGACGAAGATCACCGAAATTTCAACCGGTTGCACAGCATTCTGCTGAGGTTAGCTCTTTGAACCCATTTCCTTTTGGAGGTCAGGCTGTAGAAGCTGATGCTGCCAAAAAGGGGGAGAAGACTAATCCTCCAACACCTGATATTGCTTCTGCTGCAACCACAACTGAAGAAGAAGAAGTCGATCAAACAGTGCCTCTATCTGAAGATTTAAGGCATACAGCCTTCAAACTGGCTGATGTTGACCCCTTTTCAGTTGCTGATGGGTTGACTAAGGTGAAGATGAGCTCACTCATGAAGGTATTTCCACAGGATCCAAGCCTTTTGGGAATGATTGAAGCAACAATGTTAGTTGCAGGTGCTCAGCCAGAGAGCATCTTGCAAGTCAAGCATTTCTTGACAAATGTGATTATCCCACAAGAGGAGGCAATTGCCAAATCTAAAGTGGATGAGATCACAACTAACATTGCTTCTGAACCAGTTGTTGATATGGTTCATGAAGATGTGGTTGATGATGCTTCAGTCACTCAGACTGAAGAAGTTGAAGGTGAAAAAGGAGAAGAAGCTACAACTGAAACAATCAGCAATGTACTGAAAAATACAAGTACAAAATCTCCGGCTGAAGTTCAACCGGAAGAGTCTCAACCGGAAAAATCTCAACCGGAAAAGACTCAACCGGAAAACTCAACTGAAGCTGAGATTGCTGAAACACTGATTCAAATGCATTCCACCTCCGACTCAGAACCTCCTCTAAACTTTAAAAGAAAGAAACAAACCAAACCAAGGAGGATGATCAGACTGAAGAAGAGTAAGGATTGCATAACTCCTCAACCAAGAGCATTAGATACTATGGTTGATTCTGACCAGTCAGAAGAGCAAGAGACTATGGATGATCTACTTGAAGAAGATTTCGTCCATGACTGGGAAGATAATCAATCCAGAATAAGATCAGAAGAAGCCAAATCAAACATTCAATACAACAAATTCTTGGCAGATCTAGATCTTTTCTCTAATGATTTTGTGGTTGAAGGAATGGTAGATGAAGCAAGGAAGAGGTCAATTGAATGGAGAATGCAGGTCTACGACCTTGCTAAATTGGATGAACAGGAGAAAAACAGGCTGATCAACATAGCTTCCAAAATGCCAACTGTCTTAAACAAGAGTTTAGACAACTTGGAGCTATTGGAAAGGATCAAGAAATGTGCTATCATCAGATGTCTCAAGCCTGCTGCTGAAGTAGAGAAGATGAAGGCTAAAGATACTTGTAAAATTGTAGATGAGCTGCTCAAACAAGTGAAAGGAGCAGAGTTTGCTGTGATCCCAAGTCTCCAAATGCCCTTGCCATCTGAGACAGTCACAGGTAACCCCTCATCTACATACATTAAGCCAGAACCCTTTGAAGAATCTGACCTACTTGCTGAGTCTCTCCCTTCCAACTTGTTGGAAAGACTCAAGCAATCAGCCTCCCGTGTTCCCACTCCATCTTCCAGATTTTACTCCCATAGACCCAGGGGAATGAATCCTAGGCCCAGGGGATCCAGATCTACCAAGCCTAAGTATATTCATCCAAAATACAGGCTAGATAACTGGACTGATATCACCCCTGCTAAGCCTAAACCCTGCCCTCCTACTTGGAAGTATAATCAACCTTCATCACCACCTAAACACTCCACTTCTTCAACCCCACAACCACAAGCCATGAAACCACCCACCATATCTCCAACAAAACCTTTTGAACCCACTGAGCCAGCCGCAACCAGTTCTGTTCAAGCTCCATCTCAAGCAGATAAAGGGAAAGAAAAAGTCCCAACTGAAACTGTCAAGCCATCTGCTGATCCTGCCTCTGGTGTTTCACCTGGAAGGAAGAAGTCAATTGCTAAACGACCCCTTCTTGCATCCAGAAACTTTAAGACCAGGAGGATCATGAGAGAATTGAACAAAACAAGGATTCAATTTGAAAGGCCACCATCTCCTGAAGAATGAAGTTCTTGGAGATAGTTAATTTTTGAAGAACAACATACAGAGGACAAATTTTGGCAGCATCATCTTAGGGGGAGATTGTAAGGAAATGATTTTCTGAGTCAACCGGATCAAGACGAAGATTTCCGGTTGAAGATATGTTCAAGCGGAAGAACGCTCAAGCGGAAGCTTTTGTCAACCGGAAGCTCAACCGGAAGAACATTTCCGGGTGAACTCTTTTATCCAACAGAATAAAGAGTTCAACCGGAAAAGTACAGGAATATTACTTTTGCAGAATTCAGACCTGCAACAACTTTCATTCTTCCAAAGTCACATCCTAGCCGTCTCCTACTTATAGATAAATGCATTTTGCACATTTCCTCTTTTGTATGTTTACTAATGTTCTTTTAGTAAGTTTATTGTTTGACTTTCATGTACGGTTAGATTAGCCCGTATGAGATCAACGGCTGTAGTTGATCTCCTTAGTACTATTTATAGTTGTTAGCTAGTTCATTCACAAGTACCCGTTTCAGTGCTTACACTTGTAACAGTTTGAACTTGAGTTAATGCAAATAGTACCGAGACTTGTAGGACCGTTGATTACTCAGAGAAATAATCAAAACAAGAACTCTTTACATGCAGATCACAACCATGCGGAATAAAGTTGTATCATACTTGTTTTTACTTAAGCTTTGTTTTTCTTATACTTGTAGTTTGATTGTATTGATTGCATAAACTAGTGAACACAAGATAATAAATTTCTCGGTACTATTTGCATTAACTCAAGTTCAAACTGTTACAAGTGTAAGCACTGAAACGGGTACTTGTGAATGAACTAGCTAACAACTATAAATAGTACTAAGGAGATCAACTACAGCCGTTGATCTCATACGGGCTAATCTAACCGTACATGAAAGTCAAACAATAAACTTACTAAAAGAACAT
>JBCNJP010009920.1:0-25626 GCA_039602395.1 Deinandra increscens subsp. villosa | reverse complement strand
CCTAACTAAAATATTCTTACTATTTAAAAATAATATTAACAACATAATTACCATAGGAACATATTCTAAATGTTGATGTTAAAAGGAAATAGAATTATTTGACTTAAGCTAATCAAAGTAAAACTTTAATTAAAAATGGTTAAGGTAAATTTTTAAGAAGAAATATACTTCCGTAAACAAATAAATAACAGGATTCGTTACTTGAAAAAAAATAAAAAACAATCATGAAGAATTTTATGAAAACAAAGCAGCGAATTAAAAGACCCATTATCTGAAGATGATTGTGTCCCTCACCATCGTTCCCCTACCCTGTGCTTGGTTGAGATTGAACAAGTTCCTTCGTGTCAATTTGATCATTAACTTAATATAATAATAAGATGCTTGCAAAAATCTCTCATTCTCGTCACTCTACTTAATTTGGTTTCGATTGAATCATTAAAAGCATGTTTTGTTTTCCATCAAGTCATTGGAAGTATGTTTCGTGGGTCACTTTTGTTCCATTTTGGCCACCAAAACAAATACAATTAAGTGTTTTAGTCGAACAAAAATAACCCAGAAAAAAAAACAACAATTTTAATCACTGAAATAAGCATAAAACTTGCTTTTAATTAACAAATAAAGAACAACGAACATAATGGCACATTTTTGTAAGGATTTTGCCAGTTGATGCAATCAACCAATAAGTTTATCAACCAATAAGTTTATTGTTTTTAGATGCTTTTTATATACAGTCAAGAAAAGTTTTAAACGAGAGTAAAAACGGGTCAATCTAAAATGGATCAGGTTGGGTCAAAACATGATCGGTTAAAAACAAACAATATTAACCAAATATGTAGCTAGTAAGAGGTTTTAGTGATCACTCTTCATATTCTCATCCAAGAATTAGTGCTTATATGCAATGACTTATATTTCCACCGGGGCGATCTTAGTTATAACCAGCAGTGACCTCGGTCACTGCTGGTTTTTGTCCAGGCCGAGTATACGTGTTTTACAAAATATATATACGTGTTTTACAAAATTTTTATATATATCGTGTCGGTCACCACTAATTTTTTTTTATATATTGATTAGTCACCACTAATTTTGATCATCCCAAAAATTTCAAATCGCCACTATTTCCACACATGCTTATCTTTTTAGTGTCCCTGTTGTGATTACATAGTGCCCTGCATTTGCAATGTCCACTTCTCTAGTGCTTCTATTTCTACAACCACTTGGCCACCAAAAAAATTTGTAACTTTTGTAGGTGTACCCCCCACCCCCACCCCCACACTAATCTATTAGTGTTCCAACCTTCTCTTAATTATGGATAACTTGCACACATCTCGCAATTTCTCGTTGTTCTAAGGCTATGTGTAGTCATAATCTTCCTCTCTTAGGTGTTTTTTGACACGTGTTATCATACTCAGCGAGGGGCTCCATGAGTAAAAGTGGTGTAGTCATAAAGCCCCATAATGCTCGTCTAATTATTATACAATTATATTATTAAAAAACCCACTTAAAATTTTCTATCCAATAAAAAAAGGAAAAAAAATAAAGAGGGAGAAGACGCGACGCTGGCAACGCCCTTGGCTGACTTTAAACCCATAGCACCACGGGAGGCGGTGTGCGGGACGTTATGAGGCACTATGAAATGGGCAAAACGCCCATTATGGATAGCCTAATAAAAAGCTTTCATCGACTCAAAGCTCTACTTCACGAACATAGTGTTGGTACAAACTCATCGCATACCCTATGGTGTGAAAATCTAGGTGAACATGTCTCTATGCTAATACTATCTTGTGTGACATCTAGTCTCTTATGCCATGAAACATGACGAATAGTGCCACATGAGTGTCAGGATTGACAGTTTCATCAAACTCTGATACAACACTGGTTTTCTTGATTGGTTTTATATAACATATGTTAGGTTTACCCGAATAATAAATTTTCAAAACCTAATTGGTAGTTTTTTCAATTGAAAATTTAATCCATAAGCCCTCAATAGTATGCAATCATAAACATCCACTTACCATTTTAAACTTTTACTAAAAAAAATGGTGACAAGGTAAGATTATACTTCTCAAAGTTCTAAAGGTGTACAAATTACTTTTATTAAAAAACTCAACATATGGCAAAAATGGTGACAAGGTAAGATTATACTTCTCAAAGTTCTAAAGGTGTACAAATTATTTTTATTAAAAAACTCAACATATGGCATTCAATAGAATATATAAATTTTATCTTTTGATTAATTTAATTTTAGATAATCTTTATTGATGTAGAAGAAAATCATAAATAATAAAGACAGCAACTTTATAGAAGACTCTAGTTATTGACCGACAACTTGGGACGGAAATTGCAGTTTTATAATTTCACACCTTTACATATTACACTCTCTAGTAGTTTAGACTATTCAATTTATTAAAAAGAGAACATAAAACAAAAGTGAAGAATGATAAAGATTCTTACATTGTTAGAACATTGATGACAAAATTTACATGGAAAACTTGTCGCAAGACTTCCATAAAGAATGACCAAGATTGGCAACCCAACCACCATGCTACTATAATCATCAGATTTTATGTACACTCACAGTGTAAAGAAATCACACGAACAACTTCAAATCGCGTATCTAGCATGCATCTTGGTTATACTGGCAGCGCAAAAAACATAAGGTTGTTACGAAAACATGTTTCATGTTTCTTCAACTCCTCCAGCTGGTCTGAGAATTATTGAAATATTCAGAACTGTAGTCTTGACTACCGAACGCCATCCTTTGAAACAATCTAATCTGTGCAGACTGTTCTCTCGAGTCAAATATTTCACTCTGTCCTGGTTTCATCCCGTTCGACAAATCAGTTGTGAACTCAACAATCGAGTCTAGAGCTCTCACCACCTACATGAATTATTTCAATTTTTTTGGTCATTTCGTGGGAAAAATTGTTAATTCCTAGTCATGTTTTAATGAAATAATAGTGAAACGATTATTACCTGGCTCATTCGTGGACGTTTTGGGGCTAAATGACGAATGCAGGCTGCAGCGGCTTCGATCATCCGGAACATTTCTATCTGCACATAGTTCTTTCCCAGCCTTGGATCTACCAATCCTTCAAAATCCTCGTTTTCAAGAGCCTGATTGAGTAAAGGACGGGCCTGAAAGTACACGATCATGAAGAACAATGAACTCGGGTAAAAAAAAAAAAAAGAATCAATTTCTGTAAATTTGAGTAGTTCACAATAAACCTACCCATTCAACCAGACTCTCATCACCAAGGGGTTGAGATCCATCAACAGGCTTACGGCCAGTTATGAGCTCTAAGATCACCACCCCATATGAGAAAACATCTGACTTTTCAGTCAACTTCCCGCTTGAAGCATACTCAGGAGCCATATATCTGAGCAAATTATAAAAAATGTCATTTTGTCAGATGTACAAAAGGGTTAAATAGACAAGTAACATCCGTGGTGTAAACAAGATGAGCCAGCTCACCTAAATTATGATTTGCGTGTATCATGTAATCCATGTATAATGTAAATATTTCTTATTTACAATATTAGCATTAAGGGGTGACTTATATATTCTCTTGATGAAGTTTATTTGTGATTTTGTTTTAATCGAGTTTCTTTTAACGCCACAGAGCTCATATAAACAATCCTAATAAGCAAAGCCAAGATTCAGCCAATATCGGCTGTAGGAACCAATTGTAGACAGAGCTGCACCAAGATTAATGTTAATATGAGATCACATGAACCAGGCCTATATGAGCTAACCAAGGCTCTAGCTTTAGGGAACCCAGGCCGGGCCTAAGTTGTGCAAGCTTGGGGAGTGAAAAGAAGATTCCGAGCCGAACAACTTTTTCATGAGCTGACCAAGCTCAGGATTAGCTCAACTCACATACAACAATATAGTCAAATCTTGCTCTGATGATTCTTAACAACCTTGTAATATAATAGAAAGAGTTCTATTCCTATTATAATAAGAAAAGGAAAAATACGTAAAAAAAACTACTCAACTACACATGCGTTCGGTTTAAAAAAGCACGAGGAGCTCAACGGCATTTAGGTCCCAAAGGCCAAGGCGCAAAATGTTGCTCTATGTACAATCAAAAGCCACGCCTCTCTCATTTGTTATACATATCAACCTTATCATCAAGAAAACCTTCCATAATTTCTTCATCCCATTGGTTGTTTATATATATATATTGGCCTCCTACAAACTCTAACTTTGACCAATTTTGACCCAGAAGGCCAAAAGTACCATGAGGCGCTGCCTCAAGGCCCTGAGACTTTCCTGATCATCTGGCGCGCCTTTTTAAATCAAGGACACAATTTCAATAGATAGTATGTTTTGACTAACTGGAAAAGGTTACTTACCCAAAGGTGCCCATCACACGAGTTGTGACATGTGTATTTGAATCCATTGCTAACTTGGCAAGCCCAAAATCTGCCACCTGCAAATTAAAATAACATATCTTATAAAAAGCAGTTATCAACTTTTTCTGACAATCTCACTTGGTTTTCTGTAGCTTTCAGATCATCATTCTTAAAGAAATGCAGAAACAAAGCTACAGTTTGCTAGGAGTGACTTTAGCACAAACTGAAGAAATTTACATGTAAATATAATCACCCTAGTTGGCAATTTCTTCCAAAGATACTAAAAAAACCAAGTACAATGATTCATATGCTAATTACTGATCGTAGGGAACAAAACGGGAGGCTTAAGGCCATAAGGGTACTAAATACAACTACTAAATCAAGTTGAAAAGTGTAAGATACCTGGGCATCAAAGTTTTCATCCAATAGAATGTTTGATGACTTAATGTCCCTGTGAATGATCCGTGGATGACCTGATACACAATATAAACTTCAAAGTTATAGACTTATAGAATATACATGATTTAAAAAATAAAATCTTGTGAGTCTGAACTTTGAACTTACAATCTTCATGCAAGTAAGCCAAACCACGAGCTGCACCGGCAGCAACTCTAATTCGGGTCGCCCAGTCCATAACCGGCCTGCCTTCACCTACAAAGGGACAAAAAAATCATTAAAAAATATGCTGATAATTGACAAAACATTATCTCAAATAAACTGAAAGATCCAAAACTTACCATGCAGATGATAGTGAAGGGTATCATTTGAGACAAATTGATAAACAAGTAATCTTTGATGATCAGAGATGCAATAACCAACAAGAGAAACTAAATGACGATGATGGACTCGACTAATAATCTCAACCTCAGCTCTGAATTCACGTTCTCCTTGACCACCACCAATTTTCAGTTGTTTAACAGCAACTTCTCTCCCATCTGCTAATAGCCCCTTGTAAACACACCCAAATCCACCTTCACCTAAAAGATTGCTTCCTGAAAACCCATCTGTAGCCTCGGCTAACTCTTCATAGCTGAACCATGCCCTTGAGTTTCCCACACCACCATGGTCAGGTGAGTACATTGATTTACTTAATGATGGGCTCCCGGCTAACGGGTGAGTTGATGGTTGGGACCTCAGAAATTGGGAGTCTGCAGATCAAATACAAGTTATGGAATTTAGTAACCAACTACCAGCAATAAAGGCACACCAAATATAAAATTCGGGTTGAGTAATAACAATGAGGCGGTTTAATAGATTACCTGATTGTTGGGAGGAAGCAGATGGTGAAGGCATAATGTAGTTAACATTAGGGCGTCCATTTCGTCTTTTTTGCCTTCGTTTGAACCACACAGCCATCAGGAGGAGAGAGATAGTAACAAACCCGACAACAAGACTGATTGCTACTACACCGCCTGTTTTTGATCCACCACCAGGGGACCCACCAGATGTCTCGTTTTGTCTACCGTTTGTGTTGGTGTTTGTTGCTCGAGCGGTTGGTTTCTCGGCGGGTGAAGGGGGTAATTGTAAACTAGGGGTTGTGGGAGTAGATGAATTGGTGGGGGTTGATAAAGGAGGAGGTGAAGATGTTGAAGATGGTGGGGTGATGGAGGCGTTTGAGGGTAGAGTAGATGGAGGGGGTGTTTGGAGCTGATTTGGTGGAGGGTTTGTCGGGCGGGTTTGCGTGTGGTGGAGGGGGAGAGAAAGAGGCTGGTGGTGATGGAACGTTTTCTGGAGGGGGTGGGGAAGGAGCAATTGATTGAGGAGGTGCTGGAGAAGGTGTTGGGTCCGGTGGGGTTGGAGCCGGTGGAGAAGCGGTTGGGTCTGGTGGAGGAGGAGAGTCAGCTGATGGTGGTGGCGGTGACAAAACTGGGGCAGTGACAGGAGGCGGTGATGGTGGAGTGGTTGCCGGTGGTGCTGCAGGTGGAGATGGGGGAGGAGAAGCAGGCAATGCTGGTGGTGGTGATGATGATGATGCATCTGGTGGTGGTGGTGATGATGATGAATCGGGTGGCGGTGGTGATGATGCTTCTGGTGGTGGAGGTGATGCATCGGGTGGTGGTGAACTGACGACGGGTACCGAAGGCAGTGGAAGAGGTGGAGATGAAACGATAGCAGGGGGCGGTGACGTTACGGTGGCCTGATCAGGCAGAGATGCAGGAGGGAGAGACGTAGGGTTCGAAGAAACAGGAGGAATTGACGAAGGTGAAGAACCCGGAGACGGTGATGTTGAAGCCATTTAATTAATTTATCTTCTCTTGTCAACAAAATACTCAATTTTACCCTAAATTCCCATCATTAATTCCACAATGCAGCAGAAAGCCAGAAAACACCAATCTTTATCTCAAGAACCCCTAGAAACCTTCACTCAGTGATAGGATGATTACTTGATTAGGATCTTCCCAGATATATACAGTTTAAGTACACACCCAGTACATAAAATCAAGATTTGGGGAAGAACGTCAAGAATGCTAGCCAATCGACCAAATTGATGATTTAGTAATCAGTCACCTAAATTTCCAATAATTCAACAAACACCCAGTACAAAAAAAAAGAAAAAAAGTCAAGATCTTGACAAGAAAACCAAGAAAAATATCAAACCGAATATTCAAACATTTCAACAAACACCTGGTATGCAAATCTATAATGTAATCAAATCCCACCTCTTAAAATCCATGATTTTGACAATAACATTAAGAAATTTCCAAATTGCCCCAAACCCAAAGTTCCAACAGGTACTACACCCACCAAATCAAGATTCAGATTCAGATTCAATTTCGAATTGAAATGCAAATGCAGCATGAAATCAAGTAAGAACTCTAGCAGCCCCTAGAAGCCCTAAAAAGAAATAACAGAAATGTTTAATTTTGCTGTAATAACTTACCTGATCTCCACCATCCATCCAACTACAGTGACAGTCACAGAATGGGAATGAAACGACGGTGATGATTGAAGTGGGATTGTATTATGTTTTGTCGATCTCGGGTAGAGGAGAAAATGGTAGGGCCTAGATTTGAGCAAAAGTAACGTGGGGGCGACTTTGAACAGGAGAGATGGAGGGTGATCGTAGAAGCGAAGTCAAATCAAACATGATGAAGCGCATGTTAACAGTGGTGGTCTGTCATGTGGTTGTTTGATTGCGGCCACGATTACATATGTGAACGAATTAAGACAGATAACATTTCTCTTGTTTTTTTATTTTATTTTATTCATCGACATTATGTTATTCAACTTTCTATTTCTATTTTGTAGGTAAGACTAAGCAAATTAGATATTTTTTTGTTTATCATAATTAACATAAAATATTTTAAGTTGTTGGTTTTTGCATATAATTCAACAAGTGGAGACCAATGATCTCTAGTCCAATTAGCTAGGGGAGGTACCCAAGACATTATAATGGGGAGGTCTTGGGTTCAAATCACATTTGTAACAAAAAATAAATAAATGGGGTTACATGCTGGGCCAGGGGGTTTCTCACATATGGTGAGTTTCCTCCTGATGGGGATTGGAGATGATCGGGTGGGTGGGTAATGCCCCCGTCAGTGATCCAAATTTGCCGTTA
This sequence comes from Deinandra increscens subsp. villosa, assembly GCA_039602395.1. NCBI lineage: Eukaryota > Viridiplantae > Streptophyta > Magnoliopsida > Asterales > Asteraceae > Deinandra > Deinandra increscens. The sequence continues at coordinate 17,711 of JBCNJP010009920.1, read as the reverse complement.
AAAAAAAAAATTCAACCAGTGGAGTGCTCATGCAATATCGATAAGAAAACACAACTAAGAGCACTCATAATGACTTCTTTATCAATATTCTTATAATTTAACTAAAAATTATCACTCCTTATATTTAACTCTTGTTTTTCAAAACCACTCACATCTCATTCTTTATATATGAAGGGAGGGAATGTGGTTAGTGTATGATGTGGTATAGTATTTGGTAAATTTACCAATCTACTATACACATCTTATATTTAGATTGTAGATTTTAAAGATAAGGAGTGTTTTAAATAATGGGATGGAGGAGTGATTTTGATGATTTTTTTTACATTTACCCTAAAATATAAAGATAAGGGGCATTATGCTAAAGCTATTGTGAATGCTCTAATACACACTCATAGACGTTTTTAATAATTAATTTGTTAAGTATCATATATATTTAAATGTTGAATGAAAGTTTAAATTTATAATTTATAAAAATTAAAATGATTTTCAATATTTAGTTGAATATTGTTACATAAATATATCTCTAAATTTATTTCACTATTAATTGCTTATTCATTAGTAACCGTATAAAAAAATGAAAAAAAGGAGATAAAAAACTAGTAAAATATAGGTAATACGTTTTAGTAAAAATAAGAATAAAATAGCCATTTTATACTAGTTTTTTATATATAAAATCAAAATATGTAAATTTGAAATTTTTTAATTAAGGGGTGGAATATATATAATTTTGTTTTTGAAGTAAGTAATATGAAATTAAAAAGGTTTAGATCGTAATAGATATCATTGCTCCAAAAATATAAAACAAATCAAATATTTAAATTTTTTGGACCAAGTAAAATATAAAAAAGAAAATGAATCATTGAGGTTTATACTTGTTCAACGCGTTTCTTAAACTAATCCCACTAAAAAACAAAAGGAAAAAAAAAAACTAACTTCAAATGTCATTAAAATATATGTAATGTAATTGATTGAAGTATAGTGTTGGGATTAAAGCATGTTAGTTGAGATATGCAGCTTCATAATGGAATCTTCACACGTTGTTTTCACGTGTGAAATATGCAGGATAAAGTGGACCACCATGTTTAAGAACGCATGCCCTTATAATTTTAGAGCCCAAAAAGAACCCGGACCCGACTTGGTATTCGAAACATTTTCAGGTGAAACCGAAACGGAACCGAACCGTACTTTCTTAGCCAGTTCCTCTCTCGTATGTGTCTGAACGCTAGTTCCCAACCAGTTTCAAAATATATTCGTTGTACAGTCGAATATAGTCGTTTTAATGTTTTTAATACAATTCTCACGTATGTTAGAAATAAATAGGTGTTAGATGTTTTGATTGAATCACAAAAATTTAAAAACGTTATCTACTCTCTTAAAAACTAAAAAAGCACACATATGACAAATTCTGAGGATCAAATCATAGTGAGGAGCAAACCAACCATATATAGTACGTGAACAAGATGGTGACCCATCCGCGCTTCGCGGCGGGCCACCTATTTTTCGAAACGCCGTGGCCAAAGTCGAAAACTCTAAAAGTGAATTAAAAGTTAATCACGTGTCGTAAAAACATTGGCCTAACACGTAGCCACGTATCGCCATACGTGACCTAACATATGACCACGTGTCGCAAAAGCATTGGCCTATATATGACACGTGGCCTAACACATGTCCATGTGTCACCACATGGCCACGTAGTGACTTATGCCAATCTATTATTGATTGAACATGACACGTGTCATGTTATTAGTGGTTGAACATGACACATGTCATGTTCCTATTAGTTGTAGATATGAATAGTGACAAATGTGAGTGGTTGATTGAACATGACACGTGTCATGTTATTAGTGGTTGAACATGACACGTGTCATGTTCCTATTAGTTGTAGATATGAATAGTGACAAACGTGAGTGGAGGAGTCATTTACTATGTAATATATATAAATTAGTGATACTCAGAACAAGAACAAGGTGTTCTAAATTTTGGGCAAAACTATAATTTATACGGGATGTCAAACGGCACCGAAAAGCTTAATGGAAAAGAGTGGAATATAATTTAAACTCGGTTATGAAAACACTTCGAGAGTTCATTGTACAAACAATGGGATGACGACAGAGCACAAACATATCATTTTATAATTTTACGAAACGTTACAATGTGCCCTTTTTATGTATAATCATTTATATATTGCAAACCATCAAGACACAAACTGCTATGAATAGCTCAACTTTGGTGGCCCAAATAGGCAGCCCAACTGAAAGAGAAAGACCTGCTAACCCAAATATAAGGGAAGGAAGCGTGAAACGTATCGGGCATCGAGAATTATTGTTGAATGTGTTCTTCTTTCCATATGCTTGGTATCTTCTAAATTCTCACACCCTTCTTAGTTGTTAGTAGTACATTTATTGTCGTTGATCGTTTGAGCAAGGTTGTTGACTTGTACGTAATCGATTGGTTCTCGTCTTTATTAATTTCGGTTTACTTCACAAACACATGGGAGATATGTTGGTAAAATCCACCGACGACTTAAGGAGAACCGAACATTGGATTAGACGTGAATGATATGTCACTAGTTCGATCCTTAAGGCCTATAAGTTTTACCACTGGCCGTTTGTAAAGGTGAATTTTTTTCTGTGATGGGCTCTCGACTGGTATGCCTTGATCACCCAAGCACCAGCGAGTGTATGATTATGCCCTCTGCACTCCCAAATATGGACGCCCTTTAAGCCATTAGGATTACCTAGGTGGTCGGACATTATTAATTGGCCGTACAAATTTTGTTTTGATTTGACGTGATGTTGGCGATTATGGAAGAAATACAACACCTACTCTTGGTTACTTCAATATTATGCCCAACTGAAAGCAAGTGTGGAATGCCTTTTTACTTCTCTTTTGGGTCGATGCTTGTAAATTGTAATGATGTTTTGGTCCGGCCTGTTGGGCCGATGATTGTGATGTCCTTAAGAGTTAAAGATGATCATATCAGCCTGGTTATTATAACTTTAATTTAAAAAAATCACATAAATTGAGTAAATGAAAATATTAATTAGTTATTTAGTATTAATGAGAATCAGAATCTTAATCCTAATCTTAATCCTAATAAAACAATAAAATTTATGCTACATGTCTCATTTATAAACGGTCCACATAATCATCGCCACATGTCAAGCTCATAGTCATTTACTAAATTAAGATTAATTATCAATTTTGTCAAAACTAAATTTTTATTTCAAAAATTTAATAAAATTAATGTATAGTTGATTAGTTTACTTAATAATTTTAGTCTTTTTGTGAAAAATAATCAACAACTTGTCAAACATAATAAATTTCTTAAATGTATTAAACTAGATGTTGCGATCCGCGCTTCGCGGCGGATTCAAATTGATGATTTTTTTAGAAGCTCGGGTTTGAAACCACTATGGAGAAGAAGACATACAGATATAAAAGCACAATTAATCTTGCTTCGAAAAAAAATGCAAATAATCGAGCAACAAACACAAAATTCATAAACCAATAATAGTAGTGATTAAAGCAGAGTGCGAGAAGAGTAAACTAATACAACGCACGGAAAAATACAAAACCGATAGAATACCAAGCATAGAATGCGCAATGTCTTGCATAGGTTTTATTTGGTATAGTGTTAGTATGTGAGTGCAATGTCTTGCATAGGTTTTATTTTTGTATGATAGTACCTAGGTTGGGGAAGAGTCTTCTTTTTGCATTCACATTTGCATTGTCACTGCTTGCTGAGTTGACCGTATGTTCTTACTGCTGATGTTGAGGCTGTTGTTCCTTTCGATTGTGCCTAGCGGTGTTTGTTGGGAACTGCAGGATGGTGTCACATTTGGACTGTTGTTGCTTTCTCCCGACAACCATTCAAATACAGAAGCTAAATTTGTTGGTAAAAATCATATGCTAAGTATGGCAAGTCAAACGGTTCAGATTTCAAATTTACAAACTAAATATGAAGCTCTATCAAGTAGATCGTCAATTTTACAAATTAAATAGTAAAGACGGACACTGTCCCATATTTTTTAACAAAGCGAACACAATCTCTAACAACTTGTAGAAAAAATAATGGATAGCATATATGCAAGTTCTAAATGTAAACTCTATGAACATATGCAATTTGCAATATGATGCCTTGGTTTTATTTAAAAGCTTTGTAAATCTCATGTGTTGCCTCTTTTTAAACCGTAATTTACATATAAAAACTCAGCATTATCCTAGTTTAATTAACTCTTCCAACCTGTTTTTGCAATCAGAACGCATCAGCAACACTAATGAGGACCAAAATAAATTAGAAGGTGAAACTATTTTACCACACTTTTTGATGAAAGGGTTCCAAGAGATCATAGTGTAGTCACCCTTCTCCATAATCTGCAAATAGATGTCCTAAATCCACACGCTGAACATTACGATTATCATCAAACTCTATAGTCCCACTTGAGGATTCATTTCTTTTAGGCCATGATGCTAATATCCGTGACCCATTAATAAAAAGATGAGTCCAAAGTCCACTGAAAGACCTGCAATGACATAAATGTACACTTGCTTTTAAAATAATTAGGTGCAACAATGAAAATATCAAACAGAAGAATGATTTTACATCACATAAACAAAATCAGAATTATCCAATGCATATGTAAGGTTAGTGATAGGAGCTTAGAAAGGTTGTAAAACAAAACTGCATATCGAATAACGAATCCGAAACCCATTTCTTAATGATGAGATTCTAGGCTATAACAACGATACCCAAAAAAATTAGTCTCGACCTATTAAACACCACAAATCTGAAGGATATCAGGTACCGTTCAACAAAACTAACCCGCTCTACAAATCTTACACTAACTTAATAAAACTGACCCATTTGATAGAACCAACCCATTTGACCCATTATGAAATTTATATCAACATCTAAACAACTGCACCCCAAAAAAGGACCTATAGCCCTTTAAATCTGGGGAAACTAAATATAGCCCCTTTAAAGCTAGAGAAACTAAATAGATACTGTGACCATCTTATTTAAATCTCATGGTTTCCTGAAAAAGTTTTAATGAGCATAGAAAGAAAATAATGAGAATATAACATTTGATAAATATGAATAGCTTGACCTTCCATGTAGTAAAAGATTGTTGCGTCCCAGAATCCCGGGGTGGTATTCTAGTAGCTACAAGTGTGTGTGTGGAGGGGTGAGATCCTCCGGCTCAGATCCGTATGAACATATTCCATTCCGTTTCCATCATCGCCATCGTCGGGTCTCCCTCGTGCATAAGTGTGTGTATGCAAGGGAAGAGTTTAGAGAGAGAGAGTAAGGGTTTTCTAACCCATTTACAACCTGCTTTGGAGAGTGGAGGGGGTCTCCTATTTATAGGGAATATCCTCCTTAGCTGTCCATGAGCTGTCACTACTTAGCTGTTTTACTTAATAGCCAAGTATTCTGATGAAGGGGTAAGTACTCTGGTGAAGGGACAAGTACTCTCGCGAAGGGGCACGAATGACTCTGACGAAGGGACAGAAGTCATGTACTTAATGACTAAGTCAACTTGTCACATCGTCCTTGTGGTACTGTTCACGTACTTTGGGTCTCCTAGATACCAGACATGTATAATTTATTCCTTTTATCAAGAGAGTGTGCCCCTTCCGTCTGGGCGACCCCCTTATCAGGGTCCTTGGGGCCCTTAGCCCTTATGCGAGGGGTATCGCTCTGACGAGGCCATTCAGGGACATATTTCTATAAGTCAAAGGGTAGAGCTTCACCATAGCCCTTCTCCTTGGGGTAGAGCTTCCGCGTAGCCCTTATAGGGGTATAGCCCAATAAGTCCCCCCAAGTCCAATACTTTTGAGGTCCAGGTGAAAAAAGTGTTGGGCTGATTTCATTTCCTTTAAAAAGGCCTAAGATCAGGCCCTCGTCCTTCTACTGTCCACGAAGGTCCTTGTTTTTGTACTTGGTCTATAAGCCTTTACCACGAGACCCGCAAGTTTGTTCCCTTTCGCCGAGGTCCTTCCTGAAGGACTTAGCTTTTATTTAACGTCAGTTCCTTCCCGAAGGCTTCCAGGCTCCTTTCATGTTCCGGGCTTTGATATCGCTCAATCGTCTCTTTATCTTGGGCCTAGGCTATAGGCCTTGATCCGATGTGGGGGGTACTTTATCAAGTCCCCCCAAGTGTAAAGCAATTCTATTAAGACTGCTTTATACGTGAACTTTATATAGTCCACTTTTAACCAGGTAGCCATTTTTCGCTCTCAGGCGCTCAGGCTTTTTACTTATCCCGTTAGTATTTTTTGGAGGCCTTCGCCATCCTTGACTAGAAGGGTCTTTCTTGACGGGGATATCCTATCAAGTCCCCACTAGTCCCTTGTATTTTGCTTGTGAGAACTAATAGTGCGATGGAAGAGTTATATGTATCGCACATACCTTTATAATCCTTTTGCTTTTGTTCTTTCCAACGTTTTTCAGATGGTTATTTATTTTCGGCACATCCTTCTTTGACTGAGCTCGTTGAAGAGGCTTGCTTTGAAGGGGCTTGTCTGGAAGGGGCTTATCCCTTTATAAGCAAGGTGCCCTTTTTGAACGCACTATCTATGTAGCTTTTACATATTATTTCTACCGACGACTTTGGTCGTGGCTCTTTAGAGAACTCCGATGATGTATGGTGTGATTACATCATATTTTGGTCATCTTTTATTGTAATCCATCATTTGTTTGTGTCTTGATATTTATCACAAATCGTTTTTGATGGGCTTCTAAGGCATATTTCATTCCATAATCTAAACTAGGGAGCCTCTTACTAAATAATTTTTGCGAACCGTCTTTTAAGAACGACTTTCTCAAAAAGTAACGTCTTTTTGGTTTGAGACCTTTTGGTTTCGGTAAAGAGGCATCATATTAGGCCCCTCGTATAGGAGCCTCGTGTGCTTTTTACTTAAAGGCGGTGCTTTAAGTTTGTATCTTGTGGTAGCTCTTCTACGAAGGGTCTTTTTCCCTTCACTAATGTGTTTTTTGTAAGGTCCTGCATGGAGAGACCTTCGTATGCTTCTTTCATAAGATGTGTTATTATATGGCCCTTCTTTGTAGGGCTCGGCATGCCCTTTGTTATATGGTCCTCCTATGAAGGTCATTCTCCCCCTTCCTTAAGAAGTTGGTGGTTTCACTAGTCCCTCTAGTGAGGGCATTATATTGCCTTCTATTCAAGAAGCGTGTTTTCTCCCTTTGTGGAAAGCAATGTGCTTCTAAACAAGTGTCTCCTTCCCACGAAGGGAGTTTCTCTGCCTTATTAAGCAAGTAGTGGACTTAATTTCTCCTTCTTACGAAGGGAGTCCTTAATGGACTCGTTACATCCTTCCTACGGAGGGAGTCCTTAATGGACTTGTTACGTTCTTCCTACGAAGGGAGTCCTTAATGGACTTGTTACCTCCTTCTTACGAAGGGAGTCCTCGATGGACTTGTTACATCCTTCTTATGAAGGGAGTCCTTAATGGACTTGTTACATCCTTCTTACGAAGTGAGTCCTTAATGGACTTGTTACATCCTTCTTACGAAGTGAGTCCCTCTGCTTGATCAAGCAGGTAATGGACTTATTATCTCCTTCTTACGAAGGGAGTCCCTCTGCTTGATCGAGCAGGTAATGGACTTATTATCTCCTTCTTACGAAGGGAGTCCCTCTGCTTGATCGAGCAGGTAATGGACTTATTATCTCCTTCTTACGAAGGGAGTCCCTCTGCTTGATCGAGCAGGTAATGGACTTATTATCTCCTTCTTAGGAAGGGAGTCCCTCTACTTGATCGAGCAGGTAATGGACTTATTATCTCCTTCTTAGGAAGGGAGTCCCTCTGCTTGATCAAGCAGGTAATGGACTTATTATCTCCTTCTTACGAAGGGAGTCCCTCTGCTTGATCGAGCAGGTAATGGACTGATTACCTCCTTCCTACGAAGGGAGTCCCTCTGCTTGATCGAGCAGGTAATGGACTGATTATCTCCTTCTTACGAAGGGAGTCCCTCTGCTTGATCGAGCAGGTAATGGACTGATTATCTCCTTCTTACGAAGGGAGTCCCTCTGCTTGATCAAGCAGGTAATGGACTTAGTTTTTTCCTTCACACGAAGGATGTCTCTTTTTGCTGTACCAAGCAATAGACATTATTCAGACCTTCCTTCGAAGGCGTCCAAGCGACCCTTGTGGGGTCTTCCGAGGACTCGTTAACCTTTTCTATTAAGGCCGCCCGCTCTGGCCCAAAGCCATTTGGACTTGGCTCTTGTGAAGCCTAATTACCATGGATTTTGCAGACCCTTCTCATGAGGCCCTTCACAGTCGGAAGCTGTGGAATGTTAAATTCTTCCTGCCATATTTGGAAGAATTTCATTTGAAGTTGTGTACTTCAAAGTGTTGGCTTTTTGCCATTCACTAAGTGTTGTTTCTATCTTCACAAGAAATGAAACCATCATACACTCCATTCTTTTAGGAGGTTATGTGTTCTTTCTGGAGCCCTTCAGAAATGAACCTTTTATTGTGTCAAGGGTTAATCCCATTCTTGACAATGGAGTCCTCTATTTTAGTGAGGTTTTCCCTTTTTATTGATAGGGTATTATATTATTTTCATAATATACCCTCTTACTCAATGTTGTTTATCACACTAGTAGTGATGTCATGAGTTATCAAATGTTTATAAGATAAATAACATTCCTTCCCTGAAGGAGGTGTGTTCTGTCTCTTCAATGGGATTTTAACACTTTTTATACGAGTACTTTGTAAGTGGTATCGTCATACCATACTATACTCCCCTAGTTTGATACTACTAAGTTATACTAGGAGCATTAAACTTAATAATCAAGTAAGTTTCAACACTTTTTATACAATCGATAGTATTATGTCATACTATAGCCATTTTCCTTTGTGAGGTTGTTTATTCACCAAGGCCCTTTTAGGGGCTCATTCTCCCTCTTTTTTATTAGGGTCCTATGTTAATAAGTTGCCCTTTCTTTTAACATTGTCATATCATGTTAATAACAATGTATCAAATATATATAAGATAAACCATGTGTTCCCCTGAAGGGGTTCGTTCTGTCCCTTCAGTGGGACAACACTTTTTCTATGAGGGTCTTGTAGGTGGTACCATAATACCCTGTCCTACTCCCTTATTTTTAATGTTACTAAGTCATACTAGTAGCACTAGTAACATTAAACTTAATAAACAAGTTACCTATAATTTTAGATTATAAGCATGTTTAAATATTACCGGAGTGGCGAGCAAACGGCTTAGGTTGATTCTGGGCTCGAGAGTTGTGCTTGTCAATGCCCCATGGATATCTTGAAGTTGTAGCGTTGTGCTCGTCTTGATTTGTTTATTCTTTCGTGTGTCACCTAATTTTGTGACACTAGCGATATTTTTGAAGGACCCTTATTTATGAAGCCCTTCTCATCGTTGCCCTTGATAGTCTTTGCTATCTCCAACGGGGTTTCTTTCAAGATTTGATAGTAACATTACTCTTTTAACGGAGTTATTTTGTTTTCAACAATGTTTCATTGTCGCTATTGACGACTTTCATTGTTCTTCATTAACGAGTTATGTCGTATTTCTCAACGACGTTTCACATCGTTATTCTCAAACTCTTTCTTCTTTCATATTTTTATCGTCTTTATTCCACGGAGTTGCACCGTCCTTTTCAATGGTGTTTCGCCGTTATATTTGACGACTTTTCTCGTGTCCAACTAACGGCATTGTATCGCCTTTTTTTTTTAAATGGAGTTTCATCATCATTTTCACGGACGTTTTATCGTCATTCTTAACGAATTTCGTCGTTTCTAATTAACGATATTGTATCGTCTTTTTCAACGATGCTTTATCGTTACTTGTTAACGGAGTTTTAATGCCTCCTCTTTGTGACCCATGAGTACATCGAGAAGTAACCGTTTGAGTCAATCACTGAGCTTTATTTCATGGGTAAATTTGTAGGCTTATGATCTTTATCAAGATCATAAATTCTAGTTTCATATTACTGGGTTTACAAGGAATCTATATGCCTTTGTCCTTGAAAACTTATAACGTTTTTTGGGATCACACCATCTTTTACAACGTGGTTTCATCGTTATCCTTAACGATTTATATCGTTTTTAATTGACGGAATTATCCGGTCTTTTTTCAACCGGGTTTCATCGTCGCCTTCAAGCAGGTTAACCGACCTCTGGGCTTAGTGTGAGTGCTTCGAGCAGTTATGCTAACGAGTATCAGTTGTTCATCGTCCTGGCGTTGCCGACCACCAACCGAACACTCTCTTTTTTCTTGCATATGGGTACTTTGTTACGCACTCACAAAAATCGGTAACAATTAATAGAGCCATGATTACTGGGGAGGATCGACACTATAGAAACGGTCGTGATATCCAGGAACCTTTGGACATGGCGACTTGATCGTCATCCGTTCCTTCACACTCCCTGTCTTTTTGTTCTATATACATATATATCCCTGTATGTGGGGTTTTGAAGATCATGGATTCATGGCCATTTGTCTTTTTCCCTGGTGGGGTATCCAGAAAGGAAAATTCAACTTGCCAAGTCCTACCACTTGTTGAGTCACTGTCATGTGTTTTCCCTCTCAAAAGTAATCTTTTGTGGTCCACATGTATCTTCCCACGTACTCATGTACTTATTTTGTGGTTTTTGAAGCTCACAACTCATATACTATTAATATAATGCAACATAAAATCACAGCTCATCTGTCAGAGATTATAGCTGACATAGAAGTGATTTATGTACAATTTAGTAAGAAAATCACGTGTTCTTTTTTTTATAGCTAATAAAGTGATTTTTTTTTACTAGCATTTAACCTTATGTGCTATGTTACTTGTACATCATGCATGATAATATGCAAGTTTAAGTGAAAACTCACATCCATCCTTGTTTTAGAATCTGTGCATAATATCTTCATATCTATCCACAAAACATGCTCGTATATTGTTTTGATTTTTATATATGATCTATGAATATACTCAAAGATATAGTCTTTTAAGCATTAAATACTTTTGCATAAAGAATACGTTGATATATCTAGACCAACGATTTGTGGGTTATGAAGAGAACTTAACTTAGATGTTCTCGTAAAGCTCTGACCGGATGTTAGAGTTATTTGAAGAAAAACTTCGTGATATCCCCAGATCTGGTCTTGATTTTCTCAGACAAACTTGTCTCTATAGAGATTTATTCAAGTTTTTCCCTGGTTTGGGCACGAATCTGCTCCAGGTTTCCTTGAAGAGTTCAAAAATTTTCCATCGTCTCCTTAGAGATGCAGGGATTTAACGAGTCTGGCCTGCTGACAAATCCTTCTCAAATCTTTCTCCACTTTTCTTCTTTTTTTAAAAAAAAATAAAAATAAAAATAGAAAGGATCTCGAAGATCTTAGCACAAGATCTGGATTTTTTCAAAAGATGACACCATAAATACGTTCCAGATCTTCATAGAGACATTTAAACCAGCCTCGACCTTAAAAGAGACGCCCGAGTATAGCTTGAAACGGAAGGATACGGATCTGGCCTTTATTTTGGTTAGACCCAGTTGTGCCGGTCCCACGGATGGCGCCAATGTTGCGTCCCAGAATCCCGGGGTGGTATTCTAGTAGCTACAAGTGTGTGTGTGGAGGGGTGAGATCCTCCGGCTCAGATCCGTATGAACATATTCCATTCCGTTTCCATCATCGCCATCGTCGGGTCTCCCTCGTGCATAAGTGTGTGTATGCAAGGGAAGAGTTTAGAGAGAGAGAGTAAGGGTTTTCTAACCCATTTACAACCTGCTTTGGAGAGTGGAGGGGGTCTCCTATTTATAGGGAATATCCTCCTTAGCTGTCCATGAGCTGTCACTACTTAGCTGTTTTACTTAATAGCCAAGTATTCTGATGAAGGGGTAAGTACTCTGGTGAAGGGACAAGTACTCTCGCGAAGGGGCACGAATGACTCTGACGAAGGGACAGAAGTCATGTACTTAATGACTAAGTCAACTTGTCACATCGTCCTTGTGGTACTGTTCACGTACTTTGGGTCTCCTAGATACCAGACATGTATAATTTATTCCTTTTATCAAGAGAGTGTGCCCCTTCCGTCTGGGCGACCCCCTTATCAGGGTCCTTGGGGCCCTTAGCCCTTATGCGAGGGGTATCGCTCTGACGAGGCCATTCAGGGACATATTTCTATAAGTCAAAGGGTAGAGCTTCACCATAGCCCTTCTCCTTGGGGTAGAGCTTCCGCGTAGCCCTTATAGGGGTATAGCCCAATAAAGATATTTTAGTTCCAATATTTCACCCCAATATGATGAGAACGAACATACACCAACACCAACTCAAAGTATTTATGATTGTTTTTATCACTCTATAACTCGTAGATTAGTGAAGCAAATTTTTCAGCAACAGAGTATATCAAAATTCAAATGTGCTGACCTCTGCTATAAAGGTTCACCCGTGAGCGAGCACAACGAACCAATCCAATCTGAAACCTGACCGTATTGGCTAATACTGAAAACAAACCCACCAAAGTAGCAAGTAAAATGATCAATAAATAATGCTGTTAAAATCAGTACTTGCTAGAAACATCTTTTAGGGAATAAAATAGAGCCGATTTCGACCCATTTACTTATGAATCGATGTTACATTTGGAATAGATGATACCTAAAAAATTACTCATTCGGTAGCTTTTATCAGCTTCTACAACATGCTTTATACCACCTTCATCTGCTGCATTAAAAACAATAACCACAAATACTCTACAGGCATAAAAAATAAATAGCTTCACAGAAATTGATTGTAAATTCACACATGCCTGTTTTCTTTTAGGAAATTCTTGATGTAAATTCACACATGCCTATTGGGATGGAGAGAAAAGCTGAAAAACAGTATGGCCGGTGGAGTGTCGAGTAGGGATAAGCAGGTGCACAGTTTCTGGAGCCTTGACAGGAACTCATTATGTAGCACCCCCTAAGTCAATATCTAAAGCAAGTGAAATTGTGTGATTACATATGATTTATCCTAAGGATGTTTAATAGCAATTGAAACAGCTAGCTATCCAAGCACAAAGTAAAAACTTTCAAGGCAATTCCCTTTTAAAGACAGATTTGAAACGCAGAGTTAGAAGCATTCTTGTATTATGGAAGAGATAACTTATCAAACATAAATAAAAAATGACAAACAATTAGTTAAAACTTAAAAGCAAGTTCTTCCAGTATAGTCGTTTTTCCATCTAACAACATTCATTACCTTATTTTTTCGGTCCATTTTATACACATAACCAAATTAATTAACCGAATAAGTCTTCAACTTTTGAGAAATATGGTTGATTTGAGCTGAATCAAACACCCTTCAGCTTCGAATTATGCATTTAATTTCCAAGAAAAACAAAACACTTAATCAGAGTTTTGATTAGGCATAATGCATAATACACTTACACAGGGGTTAGAGCCTAGAGGTGGTCGTTGAAGAGCAGTTGTAACATGAGACGGCTGCACCGTTCTCCTCTTCGACTTCAGAGGCGGCTTTGTAATCCTCCTATAGAGAAACATTTGCATCACGTAAGTAAAACCCTAATTTATTAGAATCCATTCGCCTCCGCTGGTTTTAAACGAACAACACATCTCATATCACATCATTGAATTTTGAATCGAATCAGAGAAGAGAAGAGAAGATGGTGATACCTGTTTCTATGTCTGTTGCACTCGAAGAAGTAGACGAATTTCTGATTGCTTCAGCAGTGGCTGTGCAAGAGATGAATTTTGATTCTAGAGAGAAGAAGAAAAACAATTGAAGAGAATCCATGGACGTCGTGCTCAATTTGGGAATGAAATAAACATGCGGCGATGGATATTTGGAGAGGGCGGAGATGTGGCGGAGACAGCGGGAAAGCCCTAACAAATTCTTACCCTACGCACAGCAGATGGAGGATAAGGAACATCCGGAGATGAAATCAAATATAAAATGAAGGCAAAAAAGTCTTTGAAGCACAACCATACCTCAAGGACGATGAACAGTTGGTCAAGACATACTTACACAGTGAATGAAGGACGGTGAAAGGGAACCACTACCAGAAAATCGTGAGCTAACAACACGTGTACCGGGAAGAAACAGTGCTCTTGTATAAAGAGGACCCAGATTTTAATAATAACTTATAATAATACTACAAACAATATAATCCAAGGAAACCAAAGCATCAACCACTTGTATCAAAGGCATCACAAATATAATATCACATTATATTTGATCTTGATGCATAAAATATTTGTAACTTGTGCATTAGGAATATAATATGACATTCTATTTGATTTAGAAGTTGTATTTTGTTTAGGTTTTATAATTTTTTAATTTTAATATATTATAAAATTTTTATATCAATCATAATTTTTAAATTTCTTGATCATTATTTTTCTTTTTTATTTATCTAATATTATGAATCTATATTCAACCCGTATTATGTACGGGTTACTAACCTAGTATTGAATAAAACGATATTCTATTTTTAAGTGAGTAACAAATAAAAAAGTATTAAAAATAATAAAAGCGTAAAAAACTGTCTTAGGAGTCGGAATTAAAATAGCTAGGTGTCAAAATGAGTTATTTATTTATTAAAGATATAATATAATGAATCACATGTGTAAGTTGTAACTTGTAGTAACAAAGGTGAAATCGACAATTTTATATATCAAATTTCAAGGAAAAGAAAAAAAAGAATGTTTATGAGTGAGATAGAGATAGAGCAGGAGAATAAATTGCGATAGATTAAATAAAATTTATAGATAAATTAAGAAAAGTATGATATTAAATAAAATTATAGAGAGAAAGATCTTATGGGTAGTGGCATATGACGTCATTGCTTTTATAGATTGACCATTTAATTTACTGTGGTAAACGGGTAAAGTAATCAAATAAGTCAATATGCCGAATATGAAATGAAGAATAAAAAACGCTCAACATATTTGGATTTCATACATTATCTCCACTCCAACTCGCTAGTCACTATGGCAGTCTATCGGCCAATGGGTAAACATTCCAGTCATATATGCATTTTCAATAAGAGATCTTCTGAAACTACACGTACACACACGAGTAGGAAAAAAATGAGGAAAGTAATTCAAGCAATATCATTTGCGGCATTTTGTGTATATGGTTGGCAAGAAATGACATATAGTTAGCCAGTATCAATAAATTGCTGGGTTTTTTTTTTGGAACGACATAGATATTATTAAAGAAAGAGGACAGCCAAGGCAACCAACCTACAAGGAAAAACGATTTACATCACCAAATGTGTGTTGTTTAACCACTTTGTCCAGTTTTATGTGACATTTACGGTTCCTCGAATAAAACCTGTTAAAAAAATATTGCACAATAAAATCAAAAATCTCGTCGTTTTTGCTAGAGTGATCTTGGAAAATCTTCTTATTTCTGAAAGACCAAATAGTCCACCAAGAAACCATAATAATAGTCTCTAAAAAACGATAATCGAATTGAAAAACGAATCAAAGATCAAAATTGACAATACTAGAATGAAATTTTATTACTCAACTTGATTGGATTTACACAGAACATCGCAACTATATATACACAACGATCCTAACTACCATACTAACGGAAATTTGATTTTTAAATGAAAACTTACAATTTCAGTCCCCCATGTTTCACCCGGTTAACATAATTAACCCAAAACACTTAAAACTCAAGCTTTAACATTAGTTAAAGACTTCATTAAATCTACTAACAATCTCCACGATAACTTTTATCGTAGAAGAAATCCTACCATTGTCAACCACCTCCATTAAGTTCGATGGAGAAGATAAAGTTTGGTTGGTCTTAGAGTTCATCGATCAACTGATTGCTCCAATTTTATTTTTAGATTTTTTATCATGCTGTTGAAGTTACTAGTTAAGTGCGTTCTAGATATGTTTTTTTGGAGTTACTAGTTGGGTGCGTTTTAGATATGTTTTTATGGTTGTAATTGTTGTGCTCTCTAGCAACTTGCCTAGATAATGTTGACCTTTTAAACAATAAAAATAAAAATATATAATAAGTCAATAACCCCTCGATTTGTGTTTCGTGTTCGTCGCAGTCGATTTGAATTTGGAAGAAAAAAATAACGATAGTTATACATAGTCAACCAAAAACTAAATCGTAATTGACCATAAATTAATATTAATAACTGATCTGATGTCAAGTTTTCTAGATCGATGGACTTTTATAAAAATTCTGTTATATGTATTTTTGAAATTAAACTATAGAAGAAAATGAAACTACTAAATAACAAAATAAGTTTTCATATATAATGGTAATAAAGTTTGTACAGTATTTTATTAAAATCATTTAATTTTTTTTTTTGTATTTTTAAAGTCGCTCAACTGTTTTAGGTATTCAAATCTTGTATAATTTTATTAATTGTAATGAAAATGAGATTACTAAATAATAAAAGTGTCTTATAATCGTTAAATATAAGTGAAACTGCAACAATAATCATTAAATATAAACAACATTTATATGTTTTATTTGTCTCACTTAATTTTAAGAAAAATTACCATTTTAAAAATGTATACATTATTGGATCGCCTAATAAAAATTAAATAACTTTAGTAGAATAAAAAAAGTTTAGACGACTTTAATGAAAGTGTGAAACACTAAACTATATTACCAAAAGTTATCCAAATATCATAAAAATGAGGAATTTTGAAAATTTAAAATTTAAACTTTACATAATTATATTATGTTATGATTCACTTTAACTTTTTCACATATTTTTTTTCATGCATTGTTTATTTTACGGGTTTTATGTTACTTGTATTCATAAAAAATACGTTTTTAATGTACGGGTTACAAGGGAATTGGTCCATTGGTTCCTTGAACATGCGATCACTATAGCATTCGTATTGTATGTGTTGGTAATATACAATAGCATTTGTTCCTTGGACATTTTACTCTTGATTTTGCTTTTCTCTTCTTCCTCCTTATTAGACTGGTGGTTATTTAACCTCACGTAGCCTTCATAAACCTCAACTCGCCTTATTTGAACACCAATTTTGTAATCCGATAGATGAATATATCATCAATGTTGATCGTTGGACGATGTTGTATAAGTACCCAAAACAGATGTATTATAGTCATCTAAAATAATTCAAATATCACACCTACACCAGCATACATCTTTGTGATTGAGTTGTGAACCTAGTATGTGACACTGTGTGGCAAAATTCACACTGATTTCTCACACCATATTACGTACCTTTATGATCATAGCGGAATAAAAAAGATAAAAGATATCAAAGGAGTAAAAATTTGATTGGCCCAAAACAAATGAAGGTATACTCATACTTTGTGAGCCTTCTCATGTCCTCTCACGCCCTAAGAGTGTGGCCCGTGTTTGTGTGAATGTGTGCTACACTTATGGTATCCTTACAAATAGTCTAAAGGTTTAGTAAGAATGTATCAGTCGTATGTATGATATATCTTTATGTAGTTGTTACAAAACAAGAGAAAAAAAGGCTATCAAAGTTTTCTAGTTAAACAACTCCACCAACAAAAGAATATTATATTCACATAGTAAAATTAAGCATACTACAAGCACAATGAACACTAATCTTAATTTTTTTTTTTAGATTTTTAATATTTTTTAGTAAAAAAAATATAGAATAGTAACCATGTTTGATTAGTATTCCAATTAAATCACTTCAAACTTTTTTAAGATCGAAAAGACCACTAAACTTTC
>JBCNJP010009918.1:0-25648 GCA_039602395.1 Deinandra increscens subsp. villosa | reverse complement strand
TGCAATTGTTGATCGTCTCTGTTTTCGAGGATTGGGGATTTTGTTTAACGAAATGGAGATTGTGCGAACAGATTCCCTTTGTTACCTAAAATTATGCATGAGTTGTTGATCGGATTGCAATTGTTGATCGTCTCTGTTTTCGAGGATTTAGGGTTTTTGTTCATCCACACAAAATTGTTTCCTAATTTACATGTTCATTCCTATTTCCTAAAAGAAACAAAAAACAGAGCAGTTGCGGGTTGAGGTTCACGGGAACCTAGATTCCATCTCCTCCATCAACTCCAAATGCCTACTCATTGCTTCTTGCCTCTGTTGAACCAACATTTGAAGCCTGGCATCGGAGACGCGTATCTCTTCCATCAGAAAAGTTGCCATCTGGTATCTTGATGGACTTGGTGGCTCTTTAAGTACTTGGTTGAGCAGGGTCATCCCGTCTAAGACACTCTGTCTCTCTGCCCCGATAATCACCTCGTACCTGTCCAGGGTAGCAACAATCTTTATCTGCAAATAATGTTCAACTAATTCTTTCAAGCTTGCCATTTTTAGAAGGATTTGAGTGTTTTGAGAAAGGGTTTGTTAAGGATTTTAGAAAAGGTTTGATAAGGATTTTGAAAAGGGTTTGATGTTGGAGGTGAGAAGTTTCTGATTACTGATCAAGTGGTATGGTTATATGTGCAAATCACTTGAGTATGCATCTTCTCAGATGTGTAATCACTAGAGTATACCATAGGTCTTATTTTATTAATTTCAAAATTACCTACTGAGTTCATGAGGACTGCACATTATAATTGTTGGACTTTTTGTTATCCTACAAAAATTATTTTCACACGTTCTCCAAGTTAATTAATGAAACTGAAATTCCTACACGATATCAAAAAACCACTAATATTTTAATCACACGATCTGAAATTATCCGAAATTACTGTCACACGATCTCAAAAATCAAATTAACAAGTCAAAATTAAACGAAGAAAGTCAAAATTACCCACTAAGTTCATGAGGATTGAGGGAAGATGAACTAGAGTTCTTCAGGATTTAAATATGATTCTAACTGGGCCCGCTAAATTTTAAAAGAGGCGGGGTAAATTAGAGCGAACTCAATTAAAAATTTCACATATCAATCAACAGAATTTTCCCTCCGTCCAATTACTTCTCCAATAAACAGGTTCACAGTAAAGATTATTGAAAAGGATTTTCAGTATTTATCGTTTTTAATCATCTTAATTTGTTGTTGTATCTGTTAGCAGAACAAACATGGATAAGTCTTGGATGAAAACCAGTAGAACCACGCAATCATATGCCGATGGAGTTAAATCATTCTTAATGTTTGCAGTTACCAATTTGGAGAGTAATGAAATTCCATGTCCCTGTGTTAATTGTCTAAACCATTACTCTTTTAATGTTGATGATGTAGAATTTCATTTGTTTTCAAAGGGATTCGATCAGACTTATAGAAGGTGGATTAAACATGGAGAGATAGATGAGCCCGCAGGAGAGGAGCTTCACACGAAATCATTTTTCGATTCCGGAGTGCCATTGGATGCAGCCGAAACAATAAAAATGGTCAGAGCTACTGAAGAAAAATTCGATGAGGACCATGAGAAGTTTCAAGAACGACTCATGGATGCTGAGAAGCCTCTGTATGAAGGATGCCATACCTTCACAAAGTTATCTGACTTGGTTCAACTACTGAACTTGAAGACTAAGCATGGAGGATCAGATAAGTTTTTTAATGAACTTTTAGTTTTGCTGAAACAGATGCTACCTGAAGGTAATGAGATTGTGAAGAATAAATATGAGGCCAAGAAGATTTTGAAGTCAATGGGTGCAGGGTACACCAAGATACATGTGTGTATCAATGATTGTATTCTCTACAGGATGGAGAACAAGGACCTAACTGTATGTCCAACTTGTGGTGAGTCCAGGTGGAAGGTGGATGAGAGGACTAAGAAACTATACGACAATACTCCTGCAAAGGTAATGTGGTATTTCCCCATCATTCCAAGATTGAAACGACTGTTTCAAGTGAAAACCACAGCGGAGGATCTAAGATGGCATGCCACCAGTTCCAAAACACCCGGTGTGTCACGACACCCATCCGATTCACCGGCATGGAAAGCCATCGATGACAAATATCCCGAAATCACTGACGATCCTAGAAGTCTTCGTCTTGGCATTTCAACTGATGGGGTCGACGTAAATAGAGGTAACAGAAATCACAGTGTGTGGCCGGTTCTATCTGTCATTTACAACCTTCCACCATGGTTGTGTATGAAAAGAAAGTTCATCATGTTTTCGTTATTAATATCGGGAGCGCCTGGAAACGATATTGATGTGTTTTTTGAACCATTAATTGATGACTTAGAGCTGTTATTCGAGGCAGGTGTGGAAACATATGATGCGTATGCGCAAGAACTAATTTAGCTCTCAATTGGGAAAAGTGTCACTTCATGGTCCAAGAAGGCATAGTTCTTGGCCATAAAGTTTCCCAGGCTGGATTAGAAGTAAACAAGGTAAAAATAGACACTATCTCTCGTCTACCCCCACCATATTCCGTCCGCGACATCCGCAGTTTTCTCGGACACGCAGTTTTCTACCGACGTTTCATCAAGGACTTCTCCAAGATCTCAAGGCCCTTGACGAAACTGCTAGAGAAAAAAGCAGTCTTCAACTTCGACAAAGACTGTACGAAAGCTTTCTCCCTCCTAAGGGACTAACTTTTCCATGCACCAATTATGACTGTGCTAGACTGGTCTCTCCCCTTTGAGATCATGTGTGATGCAAGTGACTATGATGTGGGGGCAGTATTAGGTCAACGGAAAGATAAGCATTTCCACCCAATTTACTACGCAGTAAAACGCTTAACAATGCCCAGGAAAACTATACAATTACCGAAAAGGAGTAATTGGCCGTCGTGTTTGCTTTTGATAAGTTCCGTTCATATCTAGTATTTTCAAAGACTATTGTTTTCACGGAATCATGAGCCATCAGATACCTCTTAAAGAAGCAGGACGTCAAACCAAGGCTCATCCGTTGGATTCTTCTCCTTCAAGAGTTCGACATTGAGATTAGGGACAAGAGAGGTGCTGAGAACACTGCCGCTGATCACCTCTCGAGGCTTGAAAGCGATAATCAGTCTTCAGGATGACAAACAAACGAAAGATTTCCAACAGAATACCTCGAAAGAGTTGACTCTTCTGCTGAACCCTGGTTTGCGGACATGACAAACTATCTCGCAAGTGGCCTCGTTCCTAGAGGGTTAACACATCAACAGCGAAGGAAATTCTTCGCCAACGTTAAATATTTCATGTGGGAAGACCCATATCTTTTCAAGATATGTGCCGATCAACTTATCCAAAAATTTGTCTAAGGTACCGAGACCGCTAACATTCTTAAACATTGTCACTCTGGACCTTGCGGAAGCCATCATGGAGCCAATGCCACCGCAAGAAAAGTCTTTGATTTTGGCTTTTATTGGCCAACTATATATCAGGATGATCACAAACTGGTACAGACCTATGACACTTGTCAAAGGACTGGAACATCTCCTCACGCAACGAGATGCCCCACGATTACATATAGGTTTGTGAAGTCTTTGATGTATGGGGACTTGACTTAATGGGACCGTTCCTAACTTCGAGAGGGAATAACTACATCCTTGTGGCCGTCGACTACGTCTCCAAATGGGTTGAAGCGGAAGCCCTACCCATTAATGACGGACGAGTGGTTGTTAAATTCCTCAAAAAGTTATTTTCTAGATTCGGCACTCCAAGAGCATTAATCAGTGACAAAGGTACCCACTCCTGTAATTCTCAAATGGAACGAGTCCCATCTCGGTATGGACTAATCCATAAGGTTTCAACAGCATACCATCCCCAAACAAATGGTCAAGATGAAGTAACCAACCGAAGTATCAAACGAATCCTGGAAAAAGCAGTTGGTAATCACCGAAAGGATTGGGCTGACAAGATTGACGATGCACTTTGGGCATTTCGAACAGCCTACAAGAATCCAATTGGCACCACCCCATACAGAATGGTATATGGCAAAGCCTGCCATCTCCCTGTTGAATTAGAACACTAGGCTTACTGGGTCCTTCGCACACTAAACATGGACCTTCAGAAATCAGCTCAGAATTGACTCGGTCAATTAACGAAGCTCGAAGAATTACGCGGCGAAACCTATTCAAATTACAGCATCTACAAGGACCGGACGAAGAAGTATCATGATTCGCGACTAAAGAGGTTGAGAAAGATTCAACAAGGAGATAAGGTTCTACTATATAACTCCCGTCTAAGACTGTTCCCTTGAAAGTTAAAATCCAGATGGACTGGACCTTAGCATGTGGTGCGTGTTTATCCCTATGGTGCTGTTCACATAAGTGACAATGATAAGTCTTTATTTAAAGTCAATGGCCATCGTCTCAAACTCTACGAAGGAATATTCGACCACGACGAAGAAAACCTTCCTCTAGAGGGTGATGCACATAGTATATGAACGGGTCAAGCATAGGACCCGGAAATAAACCTATCCGTAGATTAGGAAATAAATAAAAAGTTAAAATCAAGAAAAAGGCAATCTTTAGGATTGGCACGCCCCGTGCTCGATTATGTCATCACAGTCTGCAGTCATAAGATGCCATCTGATGTCCGACAGCTAAGCACGCCCCATGCCCAGCATGGCACGCCCCGTGCCATCCGACAGAATGCAGGAAATCAACATTTTGCTACCACCTTTTGGCTACATATGCTCTTCACCCCCTTCTTTCACTTTCACTCTGCATTATTGAAGTCAAAACACACACACCCATTAAGGTAATCTCCTTTTTGTCTTCATCATTCCATCTTCATAACCTTTCTTCTTCTAGCCATGAACGCAAGAACATTCTTGATGTTCAAGCTGCATTTTCAGCTCATTTGTTCACGTTCTTTTGTTTTCGCAACTCCATAAGTGCAAGTTTATGTCACAAAACCCACAAAGCTTGTTTTTTATTTTTCTAAATCATGGTTTTTGCTTGAAAACGTGACTGAAACTTACATAAAATGGATTTTATAAAACAAAAACTGGAATGGGTTTAAATAACAAAGCTTTTCTGAAAATTTGAAACTCAAAAATTCATGTCCCGATGAACAGCACGCCCCGTGCTGAACTAGGCACGGGCCGTCCCGCCTCTTGTGCATGCATAAATATTGTGTTCTTAAATTTTTTCAGAAATGGCAATCATTAACGAGCTTGAGGAGAACAATGTTTAACCAAGTGCACCTCCTACGATCATAACCTTGATGAACTAAGTCATGACCTTAAGAGCAAACGCGGATGAAGCTTATAAACGAGAGATCGAGCTAAACGATAGGATCAACTTCTTGACCATTTCCTTTGAGTTCCTGGCAGGATGCATGGCCTCTCTGAGCGAGAGACTTGAGCTCATCCTGGAGCCCCCTTTCGTGCTTTCGGACGCCCAATGGCCCGAAGATGAGGTGTTGGGAGACATCAAATTTGATTCCCACATTTTGGACGACGACATGTTCGCCGACGTCCTTGTGCTTGATGGCGTGTTTGTCATCAACCTGGACGGTGACAAGGATCTCACCCAGCTCCCGCACGACCAGGCTGATCACTAGAAGGAGCTCTTGGTCGCGAAGCTAAGAAGAAGCCAAGTACAAGAAGTAGGAATGAAATAAAGTAGTTTGATTGTGTTTGTGTTTGGTGTCTTTTTATGACTGATCGTGATGAATCCCAGATAGTGGGATTATTTAGACATGTTTTGGATTTTACATTAGAAATGATCTTGGGTTTGATGTATGTCTAAAAACATGTATCATCTTAACTTGATTATGACTATGATTAGTATTTAGTATGGATAATTTAGTTTATCTTTATCTTTTAAGTTTAATATTTGTGTCTTGAGCATTTGTGATACAGGTACCGGTTTTGTAGCCAGATTTGGACCGCGAGGTCACGATACTTGGTGCGGTAACCATTCTATGGGACAGAGTCAGAAAACAGTGGAAGTGCTGCCCAAATGTTTTCAAAACCAAACTATTTTTTACTGTCATTGTCCCTAGTTTACTAACGTACGAGTACATTGAGGACAATGCACATTTTAAGTGTGGGGAAGGGAAAATAACGGGTAAAGTTTTCGGGAACTTAAACAATCGCTCTTTCTGATATCAAGCCTTACATAAAACTTTTTTCAAATAAGGCTTGATATCCCCCAATTTTTCAAAAGTTTGTCGTCTTAAACGGAACGATACACATAAGAGTTTTCCTCCTAATCATAAAGATTTCAAATTCCATTGAATTATAAACAAATTTTCAAAAATAAATTGAAATATTTCTTTATGGCAAAATAAACCAATTTATTTTCAGAAAAACTTATTTTTCCCCTTCCCCCATATGCAATGAGAATTTGAGCCCAAATATAGCATGATCACCTATATACATGCTCTTTTTCCTAAATTATGAGAGAAGCCTGGTGATCCGACATACGTAGAACTTGACGTGTGTATGCGATCCAAGATGGACAAAATTGGGAACACTTACTTAAATGATTGAGGCACCTAGGATTTCTCCACCATCCGTTTGTTAACCCCTTTCCTTCACTCCATATAACTCCCCCTAGCTAACCCCTTTAAGCCTAAGCCTTTCGTTTCTAAACCCCTTTTATTTTGCAAAAACCACCCCTTGTTGCATAATAACATACCCCTTTTTTACTTCTTATCTATTTTTCATAAAAAGCGGGTCTTTTAAAAAAGTTCAACGTTGTGACTTTTTCTGAAACAAATAAGGCTATGATGTCGATCCGTAGGTCCTGGATTTACATTCGGATGGTGTCTATGAAAAAATGGTTGTTGGAACAAAGGGGATTCACAAAACATATTCCCTAAGTTCAATATAAAGAGCAAAGCTCTCTAAAACGTAGTATATTCTTTCGGAAAAGTCATTGGCAAAGACCGAGTTTTAGAAGACCGCTCATTTACACCTTTCCCCTTTTCTATTATACCTATCCAAACCTCACCCTAGACCTATCCTTTAAAGCCCTTATGATACTTAGGTAGATTCTAGTGAGATCTGTGGAGGTTCGATCACATGTGACGCCTATGTTGTCTGCTCGTCTTCACCCAGGTATGAGTGTTCACCCAAATATTCATATACAATCCATAAGAGTTGAGTGAATATTTGTGAGGCTAATAGGTTTGAATAAAAATAAATTTCAGTAGGTTTCCATAAATTTTTGTATTTCAATTCAAATGGCAAAAACAAAAATAATTCAATGGAATAAGCTATCAAAAATGACGGAGGACCACTTTTATGTTGTGTCTAACCTATAAGGCGCAAGCAGATGAAATCCTTGGCATTATCAGGACTATTCTGTACAGAGTTTTGCTTGAGGACATGTAAACATTTAAGTGTGGAGATATTTGATGACGTCAAATTATACATATTTTTAGAACAAATATCTCTCGCAAAACGGCAAAAATCTGATCTGCTAACTTTAAAGGAAACCTATTTTGTTTTCTTTTTAGTTTTTTAGGTTTGGAAGGGCAAGATTCACAGAAGGAACAAATTATGATAATAAACAGAAGACAAATATGAAGTTCCAAGATTTGCCAAGTATAGCACGCCACGTGCCTGACTTAGCACGCCACGTGCCTGACTTAGCACGCCTCGTGCCTTATCCCAGATGCTTCCAGAACACGCGTCTGAACAGCACACCCGTGCCCCTAACTTAGCACACCCCATGGGACTATCCATCTGACATGGCACGCCCCGTGCCAAGTATAGCATGACCCGTGCCATGTCAGAGCGCCGATTCTCAAAGATTTCCCTGACACGGCACGCCCCGTGCCAAACTGGGCACGGGGCGTGCCAAACTCCAAAATCTGCCTATAAATCCGACCTCCTCCTCTTTTGCAACTTGCTCAATTCTTTTCTTCTCCTCCCATGTATCGAGTCATTTGGTATTTTCGAGTCTTGTAATCAAGTTTATAAGAACTTCAACTTAAGTAAGAATTAGTAAGCTATGAAATCTTCTCTTTCTCTTAAGCAAATCATTAAAGCCATGCTTGGCTAAACACTTATACTTACTTGGGAAGTAACAAGCCTTCGGTGGGTTGGTTAACAACCTTATAAGGTCGCTTAAGGTGTGTTTAATGACTTTATGAAAACCCTTTTTATTGAAAGTTTATTGATGTGCTTGTAATTGCACATCATTTCTAGCAATAAAGTATGTTATATTGTGTTTCTAGAAGCCTTGATAGAGATTTGGAGGAAAACGGTGGAAAACAGAGAAGATACGAAGAATCAAGCAAAAACCGGGACGTTCAGCTTAGAAATGGAGAATTTAATCCCTCATCCCTCCAGCCTCATGATGGCGTGAATCCTACTTGAGATGATAGAGTATGGAAAATGATGAATGTAGTCGAAAATGTGGGTCAATTCCGAGTTATAACGAAGAAGTTATGAACATTTCAAGGTTATTGCTGAAATAGTCAAACATGGTCCGTACCGGCTCGTGACCACATAACGGCCCGCTACGGCCACTTTTCGTGAAAAATCCTAATTTCGGGCCTATAAATAGAACATGATGCTTAGGAACGAAGAGGGAAGTTCCAGACGGCTGGGGTCGGCCATTAGGCCCCTGTTACGATCGTAGGAAGCCAGAGAAGAAGATTTGAGAGATCGAGAAGGTCTAGAAGTTGAGGAATCATCACTCAATTGATGCTACTACGCGTCGATCATTCGGTTTATGATTGTTTTGTCTTTAGTTTCTTTTTTGATTATATATGAACCAGGAGTATTATAATGTTAGGCTAGTTTGTTCATCATCTAGGTTTAGATGATCCTTGACTAATTCAACGTTATGGATTGATGTTTGCTTATTCATGATGATTTTAGTATAACTCTTATGATTCGTATTGCATGATAGAATTATGTTATCATTTGAATGCTTGATTTGATTCCTAATAGTCATTGGTTTGGTGTGTAGACTTAATATCACCTGTTCATCTGATCGATTACTATTTCTTAGTTGTTATGTAACCATCTCAATATGTGTTTAGGAACTCTAACGAGCCTAGATAGGAATCGATGAAAGTGGTCTTATGATAGTATGTTCAATTGAAGGTTGTCTTTGTATATAGTCTATAATCTTGTCTTCCTTGTCCAGGGTTAAAAGGCTAGAAAGAGGTCTAAGTGCATTGCATCGTAGATGTCATGTGATATGGTTGTACTGGTTAGTCCATCGTGGTCACTCAGAATAGAATTGGTCTATGGTCCTAGGTCTTAGATCATGTATTTGTGGCTTATAGCTAGGTCATTGAATTAGTGGATACTTCGTTGTGGTTGTGGGTTTAATTGTAGATATAGTCTCTAGCAATTCTGTATCCATAAGACAATTAGCATCAGCAATCATGCCATGCAGTTGAATAGGATAAGATGATTCTATACCTAGATGATGCCCTTTTTATATCTAAATTTCCTTTATAGCTACCCTTTGTTACTTAGGTTTAATATAAACGATTCGGTAAATCAAGTTCTATTATAGTATAGTTAGTTAAGCTAGTTTATGTGACAGTTAGACTAGCTAGATTAGGTTAGGGTAGTTAGGCCAGGTATATATTAGGTTGAGTAGGAGTTTCATATCCCTGTGGATCGACCCTTATACTTGCCAATTAGACTATATTACTTAGCGATAGGTAAACTTGCGTATATTGCCTATGTGGTTGGTCTAGGTAACATTAGGGTATTATAAATTTAAAACCTGATTGTGCAACTATATATTTTGCTTTCACTAACACGATAATGCAGAGCAAGTTTTTGGCGCCGTTGCCGAGGATACGGCTAAATCTGAGAACGACCTACTTAGTTTCTGGCCCTTAGTTAGTATAGTTATAGTTAGTTATTTTCTATCATTTCCATTTCTTATTTCATAAAACCAAAAATCCAAATACATCAAACCTCATCGCGATAGCAACAGAGTTTGACATTGATCTCTTGGAATTCTTTGAGCTCATGGTTTCCATCGACATGCAAGGTCTCTCCCCTGATGACCAGCTGAATCTACTATCGGGAGGATCTCGTGAGCTTACAAGAAGAATTGGCTGAAGGAATGAAGTCAAGGAAACTCCAGGAAGCTATAAAAGTAGAGGAGCCAACTGAAGACCAAGATCATCCAAAACCATTATGTCACGAAGTGCGTAACGCCCCGTTACAAGGAAACGACTAGTTACTGGAGGAGCTTACCGAAGACATCGTAACGGCCCGGTATGACGCTAACTTCCTGTTACGGATTGAAAAATCAAATGAGCAGCTGTTGAGTGAGCTAAAAGACAAGAGAAAAATGATACTGGAGTCACATCTGTTCGACGGGCTAAAGTATGAAAGAAGAGTGATAATGGAGATGATGTTGTATAGCAAGGATGAGGGTTCTAAACAAAAGCTTAATGGTGGATCGCCACGTAACCAGGAGGCACTAAAGGTTGCAACGCCTACTGAGGGGGCAACCAAGTGTTCAAGTGCGCGGACACCCACGCATCCACACTTGTTGCAATCTACTCCTTCCATATCTCAGGACAATCAAATTCAGTCCTGGTAAATTTGAAGAGTTGGTGGCCTGATGATGCTCAAATTTACATGACCACCTACAAATCTACTAGAGAGCCACCTGCTGGTGATGCAGTGAGAGAAAGACCATACAAGGCAGGTGGGAAGCAGATAAAAGAAAAACCACTTGATAATAACCAAGTAAAGCCTAAGTGCACAGGAGGGAAGCGAATCAAGGAGAAGCCACTTGATCGCAATTAAAGCAAGGTCGAGTCTGGCTGAAGACTTATACATAAATTTAGCACTTCTCGGGAGGCGACACGTTTTATTAAAATTTAAGTGCTTACTTTTATTTTATTTATTTGTGTGTTCTTGCAAACCAAACGTGTTTCCTACCTTCTTGTTCTTAAGCGTTATTACTTGCAACTTGCTTGATTCTTATGTGTTGGTTATCAATGGTGTGTTGCTATCGTATCATAGGAAGTAATTTATCTTATGGTTTGATTGTTCCATTTCTAGATCATAGGCTTCTAGTTGATATTTGATCTAGGATTACGTTTAAGAAAACTTGAATCAGTTTTGATGTTAGCATGATAATCTGTATGCCTGATGTATGTGACTATTGTCAAAAACTAAGCGTGGGGATGGCCCTCAATTTTGTAATTCTCACATCAGACCCTCTTACACTTTCGCGGTCTGTATCGGGCTATCCCATCTAAATTGCCAAACTTTGATTTCACATAAGCCTGTTACTTTGCATGTTATAATTGCTTATGAACTTAATGCTCTGATCCTTCTTCTAGCTATGAATCTACAGGAACAGGTTTATATTGGACATCATGAAATGAAGTATTATTGTCGGAGCATACGCGTTGGATGCTTAACGAAGCTATTGTTATGACAGTTTCCTTCACGCGCTAACTTCAAGTCCCCATGGGAGTCCCATTCCATCCTTACTTCTTGAATTTACACGCTTTATTTATGATGTTTCTAAAATGCGCATTAGGGACAATGCAGAGTTTTAAGTGAGGGGATGGGAATGTCGGGAACAAGCTACGAATTATCTGTATCTATCCCCTGAAAAAGAACAATTTTTCAAAGTTCCAAATCTCAATTTGCACAAAAGTACACCTTTTTGACATAATTCATAGATTCGTTTTCAGAACGTGCTTGCATTGTCGTGTCTATAAGTAGCAGGAATAGTCTACCTAACAAGTTATTTAATAAAAACACACGGTCAGGAGTATTAGACTAAGTCTAGCAGGCCCAATACGGCCATTTACCCTATTCCCTTGTGAGTTTGCCTTAGAATAGTAATCCCTTCTAAATAGCATAAAGTGATTCAGAAAAAAATATGTGTATGAGGGAATGTTGTGTGTCTAATATAAGTTTCTAGGTTTATGTTGAGACCATATTTTCCTTGAGATTGTTATGAATCTTTTCTGGGTCGTCAATTGCCCGAAGATGTTGGACCTTTTGCATAGCTCCGACATGCTTATCCTATTCTCCCTACTACAAAATCCTACCCCAAAAGAAAAAAAAGAGAAAAATCCCAAAACCTAGCTCCTTAAAAGTCAATATGACACATGAAGGCTAAGAATATATATATATATATATATATATATATATATATGTATATATTTGTATGAATAAATCACAATGAAAATGGGACGCCCACTCCCAGACTTGGCGCCAGGAGGGGTCACGTATCGGATTTACTCATGAACACAAGGTATCAACAGAGATATTAAGCAGCGGAAATTTAAAATTTTTATTTATATAAGCCAAGTACTACAGTAAAGAGATATTGTACATAATTGTAACTAATTATAAATACGAAAACTATAACTTAGCCAGCTTGCCAGAAACCCTTCCTTGATAGATTTCCCGATTATCCCGTCCTCACAAGATCCGTGCCTTTACTTCTAAACGTCTCTGCAGAACCTAGCATACATACTTTTAAAAAGTCAGCTTACGCTGGTGAATTCTACTGTTTAGTTCAAAAATCGTTAAAGTTTATCTGGTTTTCACAACATATTTATAAATCACATGTATATTCTAACACGTATTCATTATGATAATATATCTTATTATCTTAACCATGACCCTAGGCTTAACTTCTAGGTCACTATCTTTAACCAACTATTTTGGTTCTCCATGAAGAGTCCGCCCACCACTGCACACTCCGTCCCATTTCGAAGGATAGTTATTACAACGGCCCAATGCAGCTCCGTCCGTACACGGTTCCCTAAGCCACCACTATGGGGAAGTAGCGCCTCTTCATTCTTCATCCCCTTCAAAAGGTTCGCCCACCACTGCAATCGTCATCCTACCTTGTCGTAAGATAGCTTTTGCGATGTCCGACTGCCGCTCCGTCCGTACACGGTTCCCTAAGCCACCACTATGGGTAAGCAGCGACCCTTCGTCTACAGTAGCAACACATGCTCTAACTCTAATAAGTCATATTAGCAACTCATGCTTCAACTCTATTAGGTTCTAGTAGCAACTCATGCTTTCATTCTGTTAGGTCATTTTCTCATCTTAATGACTTAATCTTTGATCATGTATACTACCTACCCCTAGTTAAATAACCAGATGCTTTAGGTTTGTTATTAAACAGTGATACGGCATTCATATACTGCAACAAATGGACATCCCCCAATTTACCTAGGTGTATGTATACACGATGTACCAGCGGCGTATCCTCCACACTTTCGATATACCGGGTAACTTATATTACTATGTATATATATAGGATGTACCAGCGGCGTATCCACCACATATTAATACAAGCAAATGCACCAGTTGTTCTCATATAATCATACATATTCACTAAACGTTTACTAAAACTCCCTAGTCATTTGGCCACCTAATTTCAAAGTAGGTATATACACATCACATTATAGTCAACACAATTGCATAACACGTATAAGCGTTTTGAGTGTAACTCTATTGCTTCAATTTCGAATCGTCAGGCTTATCCGCGTGTCATCGTTTGTCTTGGGTCATCTAACTTGATGAATTGCAATTTTCCTAAGGAAGACGTAAGTCTAAGCTATCCAAGTTAGCTTGATTACGGGATTCCTTGACAATGCTTCTCCTATTCTGTGCTCATGTAGCTCGTATGATCATAATATTGATTCTTTCCGCCATTTGTTGAAGCATTTCCTAGGACGTAAGTTCTTCTTGGCCAATTCCGGACTTCCATACTCTTAATGCTTTTTCTGGTTTGGACGATGGTGACAAAGTGATATTCTTGCCTATACCTATAGTAGCCGGTTGCTCCCATCCTGCATTCTCGAATTGATTCTCCTTGCACATGTAGATCCTAAGCTCGTCGTTGATTCTCGATCCATCTTGTGGTAACCTTCGTCATTCTTCTTTGAACTATTCCTTACGTTAACTGCTCCCGCTTCGAGTCTTCCGGCGTATCGCCTATAGTGATTTCCTATGGTCTACCGAAGATAGCAACGTAGCTTGGCATGTTGTTTCCACTACTCCTGCCATACCAACTCTCATTTCTCCTTCATCGTGATTGCATCTGTCCTCAATCGTGTCTTCAGGTGTCTTACTTAAGGAGACATTTCGGAACTTATGTTATGTAGAGTCTCCAAATTTTGAATTCATGATAATTATACGTGCACTTATAATTATGATGTGTTCAAAACCAGTTACTTTTCACCGCACACATCCTTAGTGTCCACACTTTACTCCTTCGTTTTCGCCGATAATTCTAAATTAAATCGTCTTCGAATCTTCTTCGCGTTACTAACCAGATATTACGTTATTAACTAACCTACCCCGCACTTGGCCACATAACAGTTAGCACTTAGGATTTGTTTATATGGCGAATACCAAATTGCAGTGGCACACCGAAAACGTGTATTTTCCATATTCAAATACCACAAGTCCTACCTATTATGTTCCTTATGCGTTCTATTCTTACTGGCAGAAACTATCCTGGCTGACATCTATATTCCTATCTCAACTTACTTTACCCAGAGTCTTTGTTTAAGTCTAGCTACCGCGCTTGTACCTAAATTTCTTAAACCAAGGCTCTGATACCAACTTGTGACGCCCACTCCCAGACTTGGCGCCAGGAGGGGTCACGTATCAGCTTACTCATGAACACAAGGTATCAACAGAGATATTAAGCAGCGGAAATTTAAAACTTTTACTTATATAAGCCAAGTACTACAGTAAAAGAGATATTGTACATATTTATAACTAATTATAAATACGAAAACTATAACTAAGCAAGCTTGCCACAAATCCTTCCTTGATAGCTTTCCCAATTATCCCGTCCTCACAAGATCCGTGCCTTTACTTCTAAACGTCTCTGCAGAACCTAGCATACATACTTTTAAAAAGTCAGCTTACGCTGGTGAGTTCTACCTTTTAGATCAAAAATTGTTAAAGTGTTATCTGGTTTTCACAACATATTTATAAATCACATGTATATTCTAACACGTATTCATTATGATAATATATCTTATTATCTTAACCATGACCCTAGGCTTAACTTCTAGGTCACTATCTTTAACCAAATATTTTGGTTCTCCATGAAGAGTCCGCCCACCACTGCACACTCCGTCCCATCTCGAAGGATAGTTATTACAACGGCCCAATGCCTAAGCCACCACTATTGGTAAGCAGCGACCCTTCGTCTTCAGTAGCAACACATGCTCTAACTCTAATAAGTCATATTAGCAACTCATGCTTCAACTCTATTAGGTTCTAGTAGAAACCCATGCTTTCATTCTGTTAGGTCATTTTCTCATCTTAATGACTTAATCTTTGATCATGTATACTACCTACCCCTAGTTAAATAACCAGATGCTTTAGGTTTGTTATTAAACAGTGATACGACATTCATATACTGCAACAAATGGACATCCCCCAATTTACCTAGGTGTATGTATACACGATGTACCAGCGGCGTATCCTCCTCACTTTCGATATACCGGGTAACTTATATTACTATGTATATATATAGGATGTACCAGCGGCGTATCCACCACATATTAATACAAGCAAATGCACCAGTTGTTCTCATATAATCATACATATTCACTAAACGTTTACTAACAACTCCCTAGTCACTTGGCCACCTAATTTCAAAGTAGGTATATACACATCACATTATAGTCAACACAATTGCATAACACGTATAAGCGTTTTGAGTGTAACTCTATTGCTGCAGTTTTGAATCGTCAGGCTTATCCGCGTGTCATCGTTTGTCTTGGGTCATCTAACTTGATGAATTGCAATTTTCCTAAGGAAGACGTAAGTCTAAGCTATCCAAGTTAGCTTGATTACGGGATTCCTTGACAATGCTTCTCCTATTCTGTGCTCATGTAGCTCGTATGATCATAATATTGATTCTTTCCTTCATTTGTTGAAGCATTTCCTAGGATGTAAGTTCTTCTTGGCCAATTCCGGACTTCCATACTCTTAATGCTTTTTCTGGTTTGGACGATGGTGACAAAGTGATCTTCTTGCCTATACCTATAGTAGCCGGTTGCTCCCATCCTGCATTCTCGAATTGATTCTTCTTGCACTTGTAGATCCTAAGCTCGTCGTTGATTCTCGATCCATCTTGTGGTAACCTTCGTCATTCTTCTTTGAACTATTCCTTACGTTAACTGCTCCCGCTTCGAGTCTTCCGGCGTATCGCCTATAGTGATTTCCTATGGTCTACCGAAGATAGCAACGTAGCTTGGCACGTTGTTTCCACTACTCCTGCCATACCAACTCTCATTTCTCCTTCACCGTGATTGCATCTGTCTTCAATCGTGTCTTCAGGTGTCTTACTTAAGGAGACATTTCGGAACTTATGTGATGTAGAGTCTCCAAATTTTGAATTCATGATAATTATACGTGCACTTATAATTATGATGTGTTCAAAACCCAGTTACTTTTCACCGCACTCATCCTTAGTGTCCACACTTTACTCCTTCGTTTTCGCCGATAATTCTAAATTAAATCGTCTTCGAATCTTCTTCGCGTTACTAACCAGATATTACGTTATTAACTAACCTACCCCACACTTGGCCACATAACAGTTAGCACTTAGGATTTGTTTATATGGCGAATACCAAATTGCAGTGGCACACCGCAAACGTGTATTTTCCATATTCAAATACCACAAGTCCTACCTATTATGTTCCTTATGCGTTCTATTCTTACTGGCAGAAACTATCATGGCTGACATCTATATTCCTATCTCAACTTGCTTTACCCAGAGTCTTTGTTTAAGTCTAGCTACCGCGCTTGTACCTAAATTTCTTAAACCAAGGCTCTGATACCAAATTGTGACGCCCACTCCCAGACTTGGCGCCAGGAGGGGTCATGTATCAGCTTACTCATGAACACAAGGTATCAACAGAGATATTAAGCAGCGGAAATTTAAAACTTTTATTTATATAAGCCAAGTACTATAGTAAGAGAGATATTGTACATATTTATAACTAATTATAAATACGAAAACTATAACTAAGCCAGCTTGCCACAAATCCTTCCTTGATAGCTTTCCCAATTATCCCGTCCTCACAAGATCCGTGCCTTTACTTCTAAACGTCTCTGCAGAACCTAGCATACATACTTTTAAAAAGTCAGCTTACGCTGGTGAGTTCTACCTTTTAGATCAAAAACTGTTAAAGTGTTATCTGGTTTTCACAACATATTTATAAATCACATGTATATTCTAACACGTATTCATTATGATAATATATCTTATTATCTTAACCATGACCCTAGGCTTAACTTCTAGGTCACTATCTTTAACCAAATATTTTGGTTCTCCATGAAGAGTCCGCCCACCACTGCACACTCCGTCCCATCTCGAAGGATAGTTATTACAACGGCCCAATGCAGCTCCTTCCGTACACGGTTCCCTAAGCCACCACTATGGGGAAGTAGCGTCTCTTCATTCTTCATCTCTTTCGAAAGGTTCGCCCACCACTGCAATCGTCATCCTACCTTGTGGGGAAGCAGCAACCCGTCGTCTTCAGTAGAAACACATGCTCTAACTCTAATAAGTCATATTAGCAACTCATGCTTCAACTCTATTAGGTTCTAGTAGCAACTCATGCTTTCATTCTGTTAGGTCATTTTCTCATCTTAATGACTTAATCTTTGATCATGTATACTACCTACCCCTAGTTAAATAACCAGATGCTTTAGGTTTGTTATTAAACAGTGATACGGCTTTCATATACTGCAACAAATGGACATCCCCCAATTTACCTAGGTGTATGTATACACGATGTACCAGCGGCGTATCCTCCACACTTTCGATATACCGGGTAACTTATATTACTATGTATATATATAGGATGTACCAGCGGCGTATCCACCACATATTAATACAAGCAAATGCACCATCTGTTCTCATATACCGGGTAACTTATATTACTTTCGATATACCGGGTAACTTATATTACTATGTATATATATAGGATGTACCAGCGGCGTATTCACTAAACGTTTACTAACAACTCCCTAGTCACTTGGCCACCTAATTTCAAAGCAGGTATATACACATCATATTATAGTCAACATAATTGCCTAACACGTATAAGAAATTCAACAACAATTTCATCATATAACACGTATATATCAAGTCACAATTATCTTGAATATATGTTCACAAGTATTGTATGTGTACTAGCCCGAAAACATCTAAAAACATTTAAAAGTGGGCTCATAGAACTCACCTAATATCTTTAATTGACTATTCAGGTCCACAACTAACCTAATCGCGTATCGGATTGCATTAATGCAAAGTCATTATAAATAATACCTATTTTTATTTATATCTTATTATCTTAAGAAGACTTTATTATGGTTTATCACTTTTGAGATCAAAATGACCGAAATGCCCTTATAGGCATAATAATCTTTTTATTGATAATATGAAGACGCGCATTCCTATAAGTAAACGCTCACTCCGGGATCGCCCAGTGAGGTATGCCAGGTCCCAGTTGGAATTTATACGACACCCTCGTTGTTGAGGGTGTATTTTCAGGATGCTCGCATGAAGCTCAGATAGTTCAAGAATCCTATTATCATCTGGGAATCCCGTCTACTCAGGTATCCTGATTTATTTTATTTTGCTAACCCTCATATTTGCCATGTGTTTTATTTGACCAGGTACAAACGAAGTCGATAACTACTTCCGAAACTTAAGCACCAGCTACGGTAAATTGTGGACCAAGTGAACGAAGAGGGCCCATAACGGTCGAGTTAGTTGGACAATAGGATCCCGGGAATCCCGGAAAGTTTGTTATCATTGTATTTGTTATGTAAATCGAGGATTCGATCAGTAGGAACACACATTGAACACACTTTAGCTCACTTACGAACGCACAATATTGTATCACATAGTCCTGATCGATCAAACCTCCAACCCCTTGTAATATTTCATTTGATTATCAATAAAATTGTGAGGCAGCATGATCTTCAGGCCGGCTCCCGAGGTTTTTTTGCTAGGATTCCTAGAGGCAACTCGAAGGATCCTGTATTTTTCCCTCGTTACATCCTTGTGTTCAACTTTACATTTCGAGCATATTGACAAGCACACTACCTCACATTCTAAGTTTGGAATACGAGATTCCTTTGTGAATTTTTGACCAAAACAGTTTGGCGCCCACCGTGGGGCGAGTGGTGCTTAATCTTATCAAAATCCCATATCTCATTCACTTCATTTGATTTCCAATCTCAAAAATGTCAAACCAACAGAAGAATGTTTCGGCCTCTATCTCGTCCTCCATTCCTCCTCTTCCTTCCATTCCAGGAAGCCAGAAGAAGGCTAATGACCGCCAGAAGAAAGTGGACGAGCAGTCGAGAAAAACTGACTATCCTGTCTTCACAGGATCCCAGGTTCAATCTGTTGATCCCGTTATTACTAACAACGATTTGTTTTCCTTGATTAAGCAGGTGAAAAATCAGATGGATCAGCAAGAAAAGACCAATCAAGGAGTGATGAAGGAGATCGAGCAGCTTAAGAAGTCTAAGAAACCTGTGGAGGAACAAAGTCCTCTGTTTCCCAGGCATCTTGACTTCAATGCTTCAGGATCCTCAGATCCGTCTCGCTACAATTACAAATCAGCATCAGGCTTCACTACAGCCCCTACAATGACTTCTCAGGCCGCTGGATATGTAGAGAGTACTGGATTCTCAGGAGCTTCCCACCAGAATCCTCACAGTCACGCTACAAGGGTCATTGGATTCCACCACTGTTGGGAACCTCAGCCTCGCCGTCTCAAGGATATCATTTTTCTGTTGGGAATCCAAGCCAAAATCCCCAAGGATATCAATACTCTAACCCCTCTGTTTCTGTAGGAATCTTCAAAACCAGCTCCTCAGATGTGCATGATGGTGACGTCATCCCCATGCAAACAGCAGCCACTACAGAGCCGAGATCTCCAGCGGGCTATGGATATAGTCCCAG
This sequence comes from Deinandra increscens subsp. villosa, assembly GCA_039602395.1. Taxonomy (NCBI): domain Eukaryota; kingdom Viridiplantae; phylum Streptophyta; class Magnoliopsida; order Asterales; family Asteraceae; genus Deinandra; species Deinandra increscens. The sequence continues at coordinate 5,649 of JBCNJP010009918.1, read as the reverse complement.
GATCCTAGTCCAGAATCCTGGCCTAGGTAATATGTCCAATTCAATTCCTATCGTTTCTGACCAGGGTGCTCCTTATGATGCAGGTATTCATCCAAGTATCGCTAGGGAGCTCCAGAAGTTGAAATAAATGATATGAAATGTTCCAGGGATACTGAAACCTATTCCCGAGGTTCCTTTGGAAAGCCACAAGATCTCTAGATTTACCTGGCCAATATCCCAAGTGAAGATCCCGAAACGCTTCCGAACCCCAAGCATGAAGCTTTACGATGGAACCACAGATCCTGAAGAACACGTGGCACATTACAGGGAGCGTATGGAGATCAATCCTATTCTGATAGAAATCAAAGAAGCCTGTCTATGCAAAGGCTTTGGATCAACCTTAACGGGACCAGCCATGAAATGGCTACAGAGCATTCCTCCTAACACTATTACGCCATTTTCTCATTTAGTTAATTTGTTTAACAACCAATTTTCTTGTAGCAGGACCTTTGAGAAGCTCACAGGTGACCTGTACCGAATAGTTCAGAAGCCAGATGAGCCTCTTAGGGAATACATTGCCAGATTCGGACGAGAATCTCTTGAGATTCCTAATCTGGATATGGCAGCAGCCGTAGAAGCCTTTAAAATGGGGCTCTCCAAAGATTCACGTTTTTATGATGACCATGTCATGGCTCCTTGTAGGAACCTTGACGAAGTACGCAGTAGAGCCTTGAGATTTATCCATTTGGAAGATGACAAGAAGATCCACCAGAGATTGGAGGTTCCTAAATATGATCCCAACAACAAGAAGGCGGAATCCCCCGGAAAGCCGTATAGATCTCGTCCATACTCCAAACCGGAAAATCACAAAGTCAATGTTGTTGACCAAGACGATGATGATGAGGAGTACCCTAAGGTATCTGAATACTGTTTTTCCGTTGATATTGGTGGTTTGATGTGTGCTATGCAGGATCTAGGTGAAAAGGCAAGACCAAGTGGTGTGCCTTCCATGAAGATTTCGGCCACCTAACAGAGGAATGTATAGCACTCCGAAAGGAAATTAGCTACCTACTCAGCAAGGGGCATCTGAAAGAACTGATAGGCAGAAAGAAGGTCAAGACTCAGGAAGCCGATAAGGTGCTTCAGAGAGCAGCTTCTCCACCACAGGATGCCCAAATAATCAACTTCATCTCAGGAGGCTCAGACATCTGCGGCACTTCATATTCTTCAGCCAAGAAGCATGCTAAGGAATCCAAATCTGAACAGGGTGACAGACCTGTCCGGACAACCATTCTAACTCAAGACAAACTCATATCTTTTGATGAGAGTGATCGTTCTCATGTTCAGGATCCTCATCACGATAGTCTTGTGGTCACTTTATATATTGATAACCATTTTGTCCGCAGGATCCTGATTGACAACGGAACTCAGTAAACATAATCCGTCTTGATGTGCTCAAAAAGATGGGGATCCCAGAAACTGAAATAGTTGCAAGATCCTCAGTCTTAGTTGGCTTCAGCGGTGAAACTAAAAGCACCATTAGGGATATCAGATTGCTGGTATATATAGAGGGGGTAAACTCTATGCAAAAATTATGTGTAGATTCTCTCTCTTGTTGCAATATTATTCTTGGCAGGCCTTGGATTCACGAGATGAAGGCAGTCCCTTCAATCTATCACCAGTGTATCAAGCTTCCTACACCCTGGGGAGTTGTGAGAATTGAAAGCGACCAGCAGGAAGCCAAGAACTGTTATTCAACTTCGATAAAGAACACCACTAAGGTGATGAAGGGATAGCAATTACAGAAAAGGGAACCTGAAGTGCAGGAGGACAGGGAGCTGGATGTCAAAGAAGTGCCTCTAGACCCTGGGAATCCTGAAATCAAGGTGCTCGTGGGAACAAGCATCCCAGCAAATGTTGAGCAGGAATTATTCCAACTTCTCCAAGCCAGAACTTCAACTTTTGCCTGGAAGCATGAAGACATGACAGGTATCCCTAAACATGTAATTACTCATAAACTTGGGTTAGATCCTTCTTTCAGGCCTATACAGCAAAAAAGGAGGAAGTTCGCTCCCGAGAAGAATATAATCATCCAGGAGGAAGTTGACAAGCTTCTCAAAACCAAGATGATTAGAGAAGTCAAATATCCTAGGTTGCTAGCAAATGTGGTGGTGGTCCAGAAGAAGAATGGAAAGTGGAGAGTTTGTGTCGATTAGACAGACTTGAATAAAGCCTGTCCTAAGGATCCATTTCCACTTCCCCATATTGATGCTATGGTGGATGCCACGGCTGGTCATGAGATGCTCACCTTCATGGATGCTTCAGCAGGATTCCAACAAATTCAGATGGAACCATGCGATCAGGAGCATACGGCATTTATGAATCCAACAGGTATATATTGTTACATTGCTATGCCCTTTGGTTTAACAAATGCAGGTGCCACCTACCAGAGGCTCGTCAATATGATGTTCAAAGAGCAACTGGGGGACACGATGGAAGTCTACATAGATGACATGGTGGTGAAATCCAGGAAAGCTGAAGATCACGTCAGGGATCTCCAAACTGCCTTCGATATCTTTGATCAATATAACATGAAGCTCAACCCCTCCAAATGCCACTTTGGGGTGCGGGCTAGAAAATTCTCAGGATACATGGTTACCGAAAGAGGGATCGAAGCAAGTCCAGAGCAGATAAAAGAAATCCTAAATTTGAAGTCCCCATCAAATGTAAAAGAGGTACAAAGGTTGACAGGAAGAATCACAGCACTCAACAGGTTCATTTCAAGATCCTCAGAAAAAAGTAAGGATTTCTACGATATCCTGAGGAAAAATAAGAAATTCGAGTGGACTGAGAAGCATGAAGAAGCCCTGAAGTGCCTGAAAGACTACCTGTCAGCAGCCCCGTTGCTAATGAAACCAGAAGATAGAGAGCCACTATATTTATATCTCGCTGTTTCCGGAAGCTCAATCAGTGCAGTCCTGGTAAAAGAGCATCAAGGTCAGCAACATCCGGTGTATTATGTAAGTAAAACTCTGCTAGACGTAAAATCCAGGTATTCTCACCTTGAAAAATTAATTCTAGCTCTTATAATGGCTTCCACTAAACTTAGACATTATTTCGAAACTCATGCTATAATTGTAAAATCTAACTATCCTATCAAGGCATTTCTCAGGAAACCGGAAATGTCAGGAAGAATGGCTAAGTGGGCAGTCAAGCTGAGTGCCTATGACATCAAATATGAACCAAGAACAGCAATCAAGTCCCATGCATTAGCTGACTTTGTGGCGGATTTCAGCAGTGACATTGAACCAGAAGTTGAAAAAGAAGTCCAGCAGCTTGAGAAGCTCAAGGAAGACTAGATCCTATATACTGACGGCTCCTCAAATGTCAGAGGAACAGGGCTAGGAATCCTGCTAAAATCGCCACAGGGGGACATAATACCTCTATCCATATCCTGTGAATTCCAGGCTACCAACAATGAAGCTGAATATGAAGCTTTAATTGCTGGATTACAGCTGGCTAGGGATATGGGAATCCTGTCCATACAAGTATTTGTTGATTCTCTCTCATTAACTAACCAATTTAATGGCTCTTATGTAGTGAGAGGAGAAAATCTGATCAAATATCTTGAAATTGTTAAAAAATTGTCTCTATTTTTCGAAAATTTTAACATTTCGCAGGTACCAAGAGAAGATAATGCAGAAGCCGATGCCTTGGCAAACTTGGCTTCATCGCTCAGGATCCCTGAGGATGTCAAGATTCCAATAACTCACATCCGGGCGCCAGCGATAGCTCTACTGGAAGCTCAGGCTGTTGACAATAATGCAGGCGCAGATGTTGAGAATCCTGAAGATGTTCAGGAATCCTGGACTTACCCAATCAGGAAGTATCTCAAAGATGGGGAGATTCCTAAGTGCGAAAATCCCAGGGCTTTTCGCACAAAGGTAGCACCCTATACTATTATTAACAATATTCTATATAGAAGATCTCTTGTAGGTGTCTACTTAAGGTTCCTAGAGAAGTCAGAAGCTCTTGAGGTGCTTGAAGACGTCCACAGTGGAGATTGTGGGAACCATACCGGGGGCAGGGCGCTGTTCTCTAAAGTTCTCAGATTCGGGTATTATTGGCCAACTATGAAGAAGGATGCCGCAAGCTTCTCTCAGAAATGTGATGCTTGTCAAAGGCATGGCAATATCCTCCACCAACCTGCTGAGCATCTGCATCCTATAGTATCCCCATGGCCATTCATGAAGTGGGGCATGGATATTGTGGGTAAGTTACCAAAGGCCCCTGGAGGAAAGGTGTTTATGCTTGCCATGACGGATTACTTCTCCAAGTGGATTGAAGCATAAGCCTATGTTCAAGTGAGAGAAAAAGAAGTGATATCCTTCATCAAAAGGAACATCCTCACCAGCTTTGGGATTCCGGTAGAAATCATATGCGACAATGGCTCCCAGTTTATAGGCAAAAGAACTACAAGCTTTTGTGAAAGCTGGGGCATCAAGATGATCACTTCAACACCTGTCCACCCTCAAGGTAATGGGCAGGCAGAATCCAGCAAAAAGATCATAATCAACAACCTCAAGAAGAAGCTGGGCTCCAAGAAAGGGAAATGGGCTGAGGAGCTGCCATTTGTCCTTTGGGCAGACAGAACTACACCCAAAAATGCTACTGGCCAAACGCCATTGTCATTAGTGTTTGGAGCAGAAGCTGTGATCCCAATAGAGATGGTACTCCCGACAGCCAGAGTCAACTGCCAGGATCCTAAAACCAACAGCCAGAATCTCCTTCAGGATCTCGAAACAGTTGAGGAGCTCAGAGATATGGCCAGAATCCGGATGGCATCTTATCAACAGCGGATAGCAAAATCTTATAACAAGAATACCAGGATAAGAAGATTCCAAGTAGGTGACTTGGTCTTGAGGAAGGCTTTTCAGAATACTACCAATCCTACTGATGGGAAGTTAGCACCCAAGTGGGAATTACCTTACCTTATAGATTCTGAAGAAGGAAAGGGGGCATACCGTTTGGTAAATATGGAGGGAGAACCTCTGCCAAGAGCTTGGAATGCCGTCCACCTTAAAGCGTATTTTATGTGAGAACCCTATTGAGAATCTCAGGCAGAATCCCAAGGATCCTCACTGTCTAAATATTCCAAGGTATGTATACTAATCCTATTTCAATCTATTCTTATTATTCCTATGACACATTACTGACTTAAGCATCGGAGCGGTGTTAGCTAAGCTAACACCCACCCCTCACCAAGTGTTGAGTGTTTTGCAGATTTTGAGAATCCTAGAGAATTTTGGGTATATCCCCAGTTAGAGGTTGGCCACCTCTCCTACGTTTTTGGCTTAGTCCCAAGTTTATCGGGCTTGTCCCCAGTTTTTGGCATAGTCACAAGAATCCCGAGTTTATACCCAGCTTATTTTTAAACTTATTTTACTTTCAAAAGCATTAGCTTCGGCCGAAGGCCAAGAAGCTTCTTAAGATTGTTTCAGGTTCCTGAGGAAGTTGAGACAAGTGCTGAGAGAAGTGACTCCAGGATTCCCATAGGAATCCCAAAAAGGTGAAAGAAGAGATGATTGTTTGAATCGAAAAATCGACTAAGGTAAATTATGAACGACAGGTGACTTAAGTTTTTGTTAAAATTGAAGCCTAATATATTCA
>JBCNJP010009916.1:0-20000 GCA_039602395.1 Deinandra increscens subsp. villosa | reverse complement strand
ATGAAAAGAAAAGCTTCAATCGGTTCAGCCCGACCCATTTTGACAAGTGCCCCTTTGGGCCACATCTAAGAGAAACTGCGCATCTGCAAATGAGAACCCCAACGAACCGAGTGGACAGAACCAACTTCTCGTGTCATAACAGAGGCCATTCTCAGAACGTTCGCTATCCATCATTCTGTTCTCAAAGTCCAACTACATAAAATTAGAAACATTTCGCTCGGTCAAATCTTATAAGACAATGAATGGAATATGTTGATAAAACTATGTAAGTCAAGATAAAACCCAACAAAATCTGTTCCTAACTGATGTTCTTATTACCAAAAGATGTTACTACTGAAGGCACACCAAGATGAAAATGTTGCCACACTTGATCAAGGTGGTTACTACCAAGAGAGGAACGATTTCAAATGACATTCCTACCAATTCAACTGTAGAAGCTACTCTCGTAAGTAACTTTAACAAAGTCAGGACATAAATCAACTGATAAAAGTTCTCTTGGACCAATATCATAACCAATCAGAGATTCACCACCTAATTCTTGATGGAAGTAGCTGCTTAAAAATATTGATTTTTATCAGATTCACCACCTAATTCCAGTGTGTACTTAAATAAGCTGTTATGATTCGAGAGCATGTACAAACAACAATACCTTAACTTGAAAATATGTGAGTTACAGCACTCAAAATATGTGAGTTGCAGCAACACGATTGAACCACCACTCTGCCAGTTACCAGTGCCACTATAGCCACTGCCACCAATGCCTGAAATTAAAGTAAGTTATTTACTTTATCACATTGGTTTTTTCTTATAAGTGTATATGGCTTGCTGATTTCCTAGATGACTACACACTCAAAGGTCAAAGTCTATAGCTTAAACAACAATCCGAAGTTCACTATCATGCAATTCTAACAAATATAAGTAGCAACAGGAACAATCTTTAGTGTCCCGGGTAATTGCAACTAATTGAGACTGTTGATATGGGCACCCCCACCTTTTCAAGCTTTTTATGAAAGAACTTTAATAATGAATTCTATATACAGCTGCAAATCTACAAAACACATCAACAAATAAATATGAATCAACCAATTCAATTTACACAGCCATGTATTCATCAAATAGAAATCATAATTATGCAAAACACATCTACAAATAAATATGAATCACTTACCTTGATACTGTGATAAACTCACTTATTGCAGCTCATTCTTGATGGGTTGACTTCCTAAAAAGTCAAAATAGAACAGATCAGTCACTAAAATGGATTATTTGTCAACAGTTAAAGAATATTAAACACTAAAGGATGAATGCCTATAAAGTTAAAAGAAAAAAAAAGATGGATACCTTTAAAGTTTATAGATTAAATAAATAAAACTGTTGATTAGATTCATCGGAGTAAGATACCGATATCAAAATCCAATCCACTGACGTCATTTTGATCATCCATCATTCAAACCAAAATTCAACAAAACCAATACTAAACACATTCACAGTATATGCTATCAAAAAAGAAATCACACACTTTTTTCTTTTTCTCTGTCAAATGGATATTTTTTTAACAGCTAATTTGTTCAACCCAAAGCCGGATCTGTCAAATGGATATTCTAAATCAAAATCATTTTACATATTCCTTTTTCTCATCATCATTATCATCCATTTCGATATCAATTTCAACATAATTTTGGACACAAAATAAAAACATTACAAAAGTACATGCCTATAGTACTTACCCTTATAAAACCTTAAAGAAAACCATATGATACATTAAATGCACAAAAAAAAAAGATAATACATACTAAAATCTTGAAGAAAACTACAGTAACATGGTCATACACACTAACTGCAAATCTTAAAAACCTACAATAAGGTATAAATTAAATAATACACGGAGAGACTTGATTCTTTACCGAATGGAACTCCATTTATATTTGGTACAACACTAACCGTAAAGATCTTTATGTATACATTACTCTTTGAACATAACTAATGGCTGATTTTGAGCAGATTAATGGGTCATTTTGAGCAGTTTTATAGCTGATTTTGAGTATGTATATGGCTGATTTGGAGTAGGTTTTTAGTTGCTTTACTAATTCAGTTAACCATTTAATCGGAATGAGCCATGCCATAACTGATCTTGCCTATCTAGTGTAGGCATAGTGGCCCGACATGCGATACAAAGTATGCACACGCACCTCCCTCTTTAAAAGGGCATCCGTGAAGCACAGTGATTTCAATTTCTCAAACACTGTTTTTGTGACTCAAAAGTCAATCTTATCTCTTTATTTTAATATCTTCATTTTTTCTTTATCTTACAACCTCGTGGTGTAAAGATTATAAAAGTTAAAGAAAATACTTTCAACTCATATTGACTCAAAGACATACATACTTTACTATCAAAATAACATGTTTGCTTTGTGGGTCCATCTTTATTTCTCATCAGAAACAGATGTGACTGTTGCCATTTTCTTGGTGTGTCAAGGACTACCAATCTTAAAGACATGGTTTTTGATGTCACAAATCATAAAATAGAAAATAATTATCATACCTTAATGGTGCCATTGTAATGGCTATACTTGAAGCAAGATCTGTGATAATCAATACCATCAGCAGACAAAAGCTCCACTGGATAAACGGTCTTCCCAAAAGCCCTGCAGTTTTGTACAAATAATCCATTTTAGTGACTGATCACCTGTACAAAATAAAAAAAAAATTTGATTAATAACTAATCACCTGCAGGACTAAACTTTAATACACATCTCTTGATTTCTAAATGGAAATGGAAATGCAGGACTTTAATCCATCTTAAGAAATGCAAATGCAAATGAAATTTGTTGTACATAACCCGCGCTTTGCAAATATTAGGACGACTAACACTCAAACACACAACAGATCTGTATATTAAAGTTGAATGATGAAGAAAGTAGTAAAAAGGGCAACAACACAAAATGGAAGAAGATAAAACCTGATTTTGGGTTCAAGAAATGATGAGGAAACAGATTGATAGACACAAACGTTGAAATAACATGTCTCAATCTGTACATAAGCAATAAGAATGAACAATAGAAGTTGTTCTTGCAGTAGCATCGCATCAAGTAGCATCTGTTTATGGCACGCAGAAGATAATTGAAACAATAGACCGATTATACCTATGAAGAAAGTACCTCAAATTGAAGAACAGCGATTATACCTCAAACAATAAAAGCGAAAAAAAAAACAGATCCAGAAAGTAACAAAAAACATATGAAGAACAACGATTATACCTCAAATTGCAAGCCGAAGAAAGTGGAGGAAGAAGAAAACAAACTGCAATTAGACTAAAGCATCAATATACGTCAAATTGCAAGCCGATGAGAGCAGAAGAATTCGTCTAGGGTTTACCTCAATTCATGCCAGATGGAGATGGTGAACGAAATCGAGAGGGAGATGCGAATTTATAGAAATTCATGAAGATTTGGGCGGTGAACAATTTGAAATGAGTGTGGAAATTGGTAATCGAGATGGCGTGATTCGTTTCTGAAACGTAGTAATCGAGGGGAGATGCGGCTGAAGATGGAGATGCCCAATCGAAGGATATAGACGGCCGGAGAAGAAGAAGAGTAAGGAAGCGGATAATCGATGGCCAATGGAAGGGAGAGAGTGGGGAGAAGCGGGCTATTCAAAGCCGGTTGTGTATCAATTCGAGGAGAGGCTGTAACCGGCGGGGTTAATTAGGGGTGCTTTTCTGTTAAATTCCAACTCTAACCCTCCTTTTTGAACCGCAGTTATTTTGAAAGATTGAAAGATTGAGGGTTTAATTTTCAGCTTGAAACACTTGTACACTTTGCATAAATGTTTATACGCGTCTTAAAATTAAGGAATTTAATGACCAAACTACCCCTCTACCAATATGTATTATATAGTAGTATAGATAGGGAGAGGATGATTTGAGAACCAATTTGGTTTGAGAACTAAAAAGAACTAATTTGAGCCACATGTTTATTACATGTATCTCCCCCTCCCATGAATTGTAGTGGTTCCCCCTGAAATGTGTGGTTGAGATTTATTTCTCAAAAGTTCTCAAAATAAAAAGTTCTCATTTGAACCTAACCCTATATATATATATATATATATATATATATATATATATATATATATATATATACTAGTCAGTGACCCGGGTAAATACCCGAGGCTGTGATATAAAAAGAATTATACGAAGTATAACATGATCACAAAATAGAAAAGAAAAATTAAACCGAATAATACATAAAAGTAAAGAGAAATAAATGTTCAATAAGATTTAATTTACAGGTTTATAAAAAGAGACCCGGATAAATACCATGCTCATTAATACCGGTGAATATCTGACAAGGAAAGTTTTGTCGTCTTGATTCAACTTTTGTGTCCTCACATCCCAAACTAAGAAAAATATAACATGTTTAAAATCATAACAAATCAAAACATTACTTATAAAAGTAATCTAGATTATTTATCACAATTCACCAATTACAAACAGAAATAAGTTTACCTTCAACAAAGTAGATTATTTATCACCATTCACCAATTACAAACAAAAATAAGTTTACCTTCAACAAAGTAGATTATTTATCACCATTCACCAATTACAAACAGAAATAACCTTAGCTCCTGTAAGTGAAATAAGCTTAGTAATTACTATTAATAAAAGTACATAAAACACAATATTCCATTTAGCTATAAAAGTATGTAGCATACATTATTCATGTCAATCGATACTGAGCTGCCCAGTTTTCCAAGAACGACCAATAAAAAGAGTCCGTTGCATGGGACATATATAAAGCGAACCACCTTCCTCATAACAGAAAACCACAATTTGATCAGTTCTTCCAGCATAAAAACAGAAATTAAATCGTTAAACTATATAGCATGAAATTTATATGTGAATCAAGTAATATTGAGAAACAATACCTGGTTTTTAAAGATATTAATTAATCTAATTAGGATGATCCAAAATTGAACTCTCAAACTTTTATGTTGCTCCTTTAATCTTCTACAACTGAGAAAAAAGGAACATAAGGAACATTAGTTCTTGTTTGCTGTTATTGATGACACTGATTGATCGTAAGGAGTGAACAAAGCTGCAAATTCATTTTAATAAGCAAACCGTTTGTTATAAGGCAACAAATTCAACTTATCCATATATTAACAAAAGGAAACAAATTCATTAAGCAAGACAACCTCCTAACCTTGCAATTTCATCAAACAAAGATTGGAGACAGTGGGAAAAAGATTGGCAATAGCGTCCCTCATGCTTATTATTTATGTAGCTTTACTGTAAAGATCATCAAAATAAACTCTTTGAACACAACAAAGAGAATTAAATTTAGTCTCACAATAAGGAAAAAGAACGAAAAGCCTATAAAAATGATAAGTTAAAGACACTTATACATGACTCTTGACTAATAGTATGAATAGGTATATATGTAGTAATAGCTATTCCACAAAGCTAAAAAAATAATTCATACCTACAACTTGCAACTGAGAGTAAGACTATGAGCACCTTCAATTCACCAAAATATAGGTCTTGTAAGCAGACTGTAATGAAATAATACTCTTAAGATCTAAAGAACCAAATACCACTTTTGTTGAGCAAATAATTTGTACTTTCACCCCTCTTCCTAAAACCTAAATATATAATAATTACAATTATCTTCTACTAATTAAGTAATATGAACACAAAGAACAGACCTTCATCATGCTGACGGAGAAGAACGAAGGCAAAACACACACATACTCGTCATGATCACCTTCGATATCGCACTTGAACCTGCTACTTCAACAATAGCAAAGGAACTCAGAATAGCAAGGTTACAAAATTTATGCAATACTTATAAATCAGAGAAGATTACTCAAATCGTGCAAATGATATATATGATAAATCACAGAAGTTTACCGTCGCAACTTGATCCGATGATGACAAGAGACATCTGATGATGACTGCGAGATGAAAAAAATAGTAAATCGGAGGTACGATTCAGCAAAAATTGATCCGCTAACAACCCACATAGAAGATTACTAACCTTGTGCAACTTGATTTATGATTATTGGGCATGATCGATCAAAACTCGGTCGGATGGAAGCTGCGTGAGACAGAGGAGAGAAACTCTATTTGATATCACAGTTATTATTGAAATATGAACATAAATCTTCAACATAAGAACTGATTGAACGTTCTTGCCTGCGATTATCTCGAGATTGAGTTGAACGGCGAGAGAGAAATCGCAAAACCCTAATATGAGAACGATGAAAATGAGGAACGCTTTCTGATTTGAAGCATTAATATGTCGGGTCAATATTTTTCGGATCCTCAAATGGGTATAGAAGATCCGCGCATTTTATCATTTCCGAGCATAAATTTTTAATTGTAAACCATGAGAAAATAACACATCACCCAAATCCAATGTGGCACACTTTAAATTGTGTCATTTGGACTATACAAACTCATGTTTAATATAGGTATGTTTAATATAGGTATAGAATAGATATATATATATATATATATATATAGGGTTAGGTTCAAATGAGAACTTTTTATTTTGAGAACTTTTAAGAACTAAATCTCAACCACAAAATTCAGGGGGACCACTACAATTCATGGGAGGGGGGATACATGTAAATAAACTTGTGGCTCAAATTAGTTCTTTTTAGTTCTCAAATCAAATTGGTTCTCAAATGATCCTCTCCCTATATATATATATATATATATATATATATTGAAAAGTTCATTGTAGACACCCCCATAAGTGTAGACAGGTAGACACCCTTTTCACCATTAGATCTCTTGATCTAATGGTTGTGATTAATTTTCTTTTTTCTTTTTTTCTTTTTTCTCATTAATTAGAAACTTTCACATGTGAAAAAGAGCTATTTCACATGCGAAAGTGTCTAGGTTCAAATGATAACTTTTTCTTTTGAGAACTTTTGAGAACCAATTTGGGCCACTAATTTTCAAGGGGGGAGCATTCAAATTCATGGGGGGGTTTTCCATATATATAAACTAGTGGCTAAGATTAGTTCTTTTTAGTTCTCAAACCCAATTAGTTCTCAAATGATCATCTCCCTATATATATATATATATATATATATATATATATATATATAGGGTTAGGTTCAAATGAGAACCAATTGGTTTTGAGAACTTTTGTGAAAACTGCGAAAACACATATTAAAACCCACGTAACTTTTTCATACCTTAACGATTTTTCATAAAATTTGCGCCAAAAGTCTTAGAATTATGTTATCTTTAATTATGAAAAAAAAATTAGAAAAGAATTAACATTCCGTATTTTTCTTCATGTGTTGCGCATGTGAATTATCATTTGTATTGCACAAAGACAAATTATCATTTGTAATGCACAAAGACAAATTATCATGGGAAAAAACACTCCTTATGTAAAAAACTTATAAAAAACACTAAAACATTTATGGTACTAATGATAATGCTACATAGTGCACATGTGCAACATAGAATTAAAAAAATTATAAAAACTTATATTTTTTAAAGATAACATAACTATAAGATTTAGGGTGCAATTTCTTTTTAAAAATATTAAGTATACCACACGTATGAGGTTTTTTTTTTTGTGTAATGCACATGTGCATCATTCAAAAAATACAAAAAAATAACAGAAATACAAGATATATGGTGCGACTAAAAATAAAAATATATTAACGTATGTTAAAAGTATGAGTTTTTTTTTTTTTTTTTTGTGATGCACATGTGCATCACACACAAAAAAAACGAAACGTCAATTTTTTAAAATCCTTTTTTCCAGAATTGAAGATAATAATTCTTAGACTTTTGGTGAAAATTTTATAAAAAGTGTATTAACGTATGAAGAAATTTTGTAGGTTTTAATATTGGTTTTCACGTTTTCGCAATATATATGTGTTTTCGCATGATCCTAACCCTATATATATATATATATATATATATATATATATATATATATATATAGGGTGAGGTTCATTGTAAACCTCTTAAAAATTGTAGACCCCGTAGACCCCTATATTGTTCTATAAAGCTCAGTAAAAATTATAAAACTCTATGCTGTTGAGTTTGCTTTTTTTTATGCGATAAGTTTTTAAAAATAAAAAAGAAAACCTAGAAAGTTGTTGAAGACTTTAAAATATAACTGTTGTTAAAAAATGTTATAATATTGTTCTATAAAACTCACTAAAAATTATAAAACTCATTGCTGAGTTTTAAAACTCACCGTTGTGTATAAAAATCACTACAACTTTACAAATCTGTTCTATAAAACTCATTAAAAATTATAAAACTTACTAAAAATTATAAAAAACTCACTCTTAAGTTTAAAACTCAATGTTGTGTTTAAAACTCACTATGACTTTAAAAATCGATGTTCTATAAAGCTCACTGAAAATTATAATTTCAAATTAAGAAAATAAAAAAAATAAAAAAAAAACTAAAAACATTAGAAATAAACCCTAATTTAAAATATAAAGATAGAAATATGACAAAATAAAAAAATCAAGTTCAACAGTAATGTGTTTTATAATTTTTAGTGAGTTTTATAAAACAATATAGGGGTCTACAGGGTCTACACTTTTTAAGGGGTCTACAATGAACCTTTGACTATATATGTAAGTGTATATATATATATATATATATATATATAGGGTTAGGTTCAAATGAGAACTTTTTCTTTTGAGAACTTTTGAGAACTAAATCTCCACCACAAATTTCAAGGGGAGACCACTACAATTCATGGGAGGGGGGATACATGTAAATAAACTTGTGGCTCAAATTAGTTCATTTTAGTTCTCAAATAAAATTGGTTCTCAAATGATCCTCTCCCTATATATATATATATAAATATATATATATATATATATATATATATATATATATATATAGGGTTAGGTTCAAATGAGAACTTTTTCTTTTGAGAACTTTTGAGAACCAATTTGGGCCACTAATTTTCAAGGGGGGAGCATTCAAATTCATGGGGGGGTTTTCCATATATATAAACTAGTGGCTAAGATTAGTTCTTTTTTGTTCTCAAACCCAATTAGTTCTCAAATGATCCTCTCCCATATATATATATATATATATATATATATATATATATATATATATATATATATATATATACTAGTAGGGTACCCGCGCGATGCGGCGAACAACAGTTTATAGCGCTTTAGTTGTCTTACGTCCGCGTGTTCGGCGTCGATGACAATTTACAATGCAATTTTTATTTTTGTTAGCGCGATATGGCATGGCAACAATTTATAATGCGATACATGTGCTTTCGGTGTCATCGATAATTTACACAACTCATGACATAGGGTGCAACCTGCGCGATGTGACGGCGACGAACTACAATCGTGTATGATAATATTATGACACATGTTGATCGTGATTACCAGATATGTTCGTTATAAATGTTCAAATAAATATTAACAACATAATTTGGAAGGCAACATAATTCTCCTTTCAAATTTGTTCCCAAATAATTCATATATTATATCTATTTATACATAAGTGTGTCTATGTATCATATAAATGTATCATATAAGTTACTTTTAACTAATTAGATAAATATAGTTTAACTAATTATTAAGGAAAAAGAAAACATGCCTCACTAATTATTGTGTTGTTCGACCCATTTGACCAATTTGGGTTATAAACATTTTCTACATGTGACACATTTAATCCATTATTGGTAATATAAACTTTGAAAATAAGATTATACTAAAGAACATTTGTCTTATGGTGTTTGTCATCTAGCTAATTGTTTAGATTTTGAAAAATGACTTCTCGAGAAGAAGAGGTTGTACTCAGCATCAACAAAATCCTTCTAGAGAAACATGTCTAGCTAATTTATTTTCGGGGACCTCACGGTACATAAATTATTCACATAGAACAGAGACGAACCCATGAGCACACATGAAATATTCCCGAATAAAAAAGTTGTCGTCCTTGATGTAAACATCCACAACCATAAAAGAGGTAGTGCATTTCCCCTTCTATGCATAAACCTTTTGATGTTTCCTTCTCTCTATCTACAATCTGTACAAACTAACATCAAAAGATCAACTACACGATTGAAATAAACAGCTTCTATTAGCTTCAACTTACAGTTTGAACAAAAAATAAGTATAACCCTTGGACCTGAAAATATGTAGCAACTGTTGAAGCTCAAAATCTCCACAAATATGGTTGCTTTTGTGACAGTTTGAAATTGAATTGGTGTTGATCTTCTATCCTTATTTACCAAAAGGTAAGAGTAGATCATTTTGATATACTACCTAGGAACATGGAAACAAAATCTTTGGAAAACGCTTGACCACTGTAATAGCACTATTGCACAAACGACATCAGCACATCCGCATAAAAGCAATCAAACACAGGGACTACCCTTACTCCAGCCCCACAAACACCAGCTAATCCAGAAACTGAAGGACCATCTACAAAAAATAGAGTTGTTTCAGACCACATGTACCAAAACTGAGTCAAAGCATAGTTAGTTTTGACTACTTTTTGCAGTGCCGTTAAGATCTATCAATTCTCATTTGTAGAGGTTTGCACAAATGGAAGCAAGAAGACCATAACAGAAGAATAAAAGCAAATCATGACCCAAGTCCTAAATGCTTTTGAGTAACCAGCCAGGAACTATATAACAACATATGCATAAATGGAAATATAACAACTTGAACATCTTTATATAGTCTGCAATGCATAAGGTACATATTATTAAATGAAATCTTATGTGGGAGGTTATATCAGAAATTCAAAGCTACAAAAAATAAAAAAATAAAAAAATAGGAACTTAATAATTTAAGAAATGCACCTCAATAGACATGTCTGTAGATAATTTACCATGTTCTCTCAATTCCATTGTTACTTCTTTTCTTTATCCTTAATTGAGCATATTGCAAATGAGAGCCTGATAGTAACATGTAAAAAAATTTGGACAATTTCAGGTACCACCTGAAATACCTTATGCAATTAATCATATCTTATGAAGGCAGCATCAACATGCTTCTAATGGAAATAAAAATCATAGTGCCAACTATATCGAGAATTACCTAAATAACATTATCATCTTGTTAAAAAGGAAATATCATTCTTACTCTCATTTACAACTTGCATCTCAGCGCCAACTGTATCTAGAATTAACTGAAATAAAAAAATAATATACCAATATGATTAAGATAAAAACTTGTTTCTTCTTTCAAATGATAAATTGATGTAGGTTAAACAAAAGAAAAAAGAACTTACTACAGCTGATCGCAACCCTTGGGTACTAACAGCAGTTGGATTAATGAATCTAGTCATCCCCATAAATGCTTTTATTAAGACCTTAATTAGGTGTAAAGTTGAATAAAGAATCAAAGAGCCTAAACTAATTGGCTCTTCAATAACAACAAGCCCATAGCCTTTACATCCCTTGTAAAGGATTTTGAAGGCATACTCCATAAAACTTTTCCCCAATGTCTTCTAACAACTGCACCCAATAATTTTAACATTTCATTTTATCAGCCCCACTCGATGGCATGAGAAGAAATGAAAACGTCAATGTGGATGCCATTACTTAACAATCAAGTGGAGTGTTGATCAAAAAAGAAAAAAACAATAATGTGGAGTGAGTGGCTAAGTACTTTAAGCAGAATGTACCCACCTCATTGAACATAGGATCTTGTTCTTCACTCAAGCTGAACTTTTGTATCAGCATATTGAATAATGGCAAGGCTTCTCTCATTAACATGTGATGATAATCTTTTAAAATTTTGTTTGCTTCAATCATGTTAAGAAAATATTTAAACACGGGACTAACCTTTGCATCTATAATCAGACATTTAGATTAGTCAAATTCAAGAAATTAGGAAATCAACATGATGGGTTGATAATGCCTTGAAGGCCCAGGGAATATGAGCAATCTGCCAGCACCCGAAACTACCTTTTTTCGATGATTTGGTAGGCTTTTCTACAGCTATAAGGATTGATTCTGGTTTAACATAGCATCACTTCTTCACTACTTCTTACCTTCCGACTCAATGCTTTACTATGGAATATAGGAGGATGATGATATGTGGGCATTCTTAAGATCCTTGTTGCGTGCAAGAACAAAACTGTATATTAATCAAATGATAGGCAAATGAAGAGGAAAGAAAAACATTAATGATCGATTACATTAATAACAATGGAATGTAGTAAATTTAGAACACCCGTTTTGACACAAGAACAAACCATTCTGTTGATATTCCAGGAACATTTTACTACATACTACCTAACCAACATACCAGCAGCAGCCTTTGTTCCTGAGGGAGATCCTTCCCATTCTTCCCTCCCGGGATCATCAAGATGTGCATGCCTGAGGTCAACACACAATGAATCATGATTTATATGTAAAAGATTTAAACTTTGCGTCACTTTGATCATTAAAGTTCACATATTTGATATCATATTCAATGATTCAGTATAGATGATGTAAATCAATAAAAAGCAAGGTATTTTGAAGCAAGTTATGCCTGAGGTTAACACACAGTAAATCACAACAGCTTCTCCATAATCAATCACTGATCCATTCTTCATTGTCTCCCACGAGTCTGTGGAAACCATATCCTGACTGGTGTAACCGAAGATCCCCTTCAGTTTTTTCTTCGTATTCCTCCCTGTAAACTGACCCCAGACAAAACTATCAGAACTATACAATATATATTTAAAAAATATAATTTTTATATTTTTAGCACGTGCTTTACATAGGTTGATTTCATTACAAACCACATTCATTGAATCAGTTTCATCTTGTATTGTTGCTTTGAAATGGTGCTATTTTTATAAACTTGAGTACCTAAAATTAAATAAAAAAACAGTTGCTATAATTTCATGTTTATTCAATATTTTTAATAAATAAGTTCATATAACGTGCAGGTTAGTTCTCTTTGGCAAGTTGCAGGTTACTTCAGATTGACTAAATGTTGCAATTAGGGCCAACAAATATATTAGCTCAGATTGCAAGTTGCAAATAAATGGATCTAAAAGATTTCCCTAGATATAAGAAATAATAATGGGTGAAAGAACCCATTGATTTTTTTTGGTGCATAGATAATCATATCAGGACACACTGTATCAAGTGTATTTGCATAATACTTGATTTTTTTGCTGGATTATTTTACAGGTTTGTAGAGATTTGGCTGCTGTTGTTACTATATGTAAGTCTTATTTTTTAGTTTATTGTTATGATCTTTATTATTAGTAGACTGTATTTTAGTTTGTTAGTTGGTTGGTGAAAGTTGTTGCTCTATCCCATTTGTCTTATCGTATCTACTTTGTATTTGTAAGTTCATTTTAAAGGAACATATCTCAATCTATTGGAAAGAACACAAATAAGTCGATCCAAGTCTCTAAAAACTCAACACACCAAAATTGATATTTATCCAACTATTTATACAACCTCAATGAAATCTAACCACTATTCTAGTACTGATCTTGCTACAATTCAAATAGGAGTTCATCAAAATTTAAACTCCATGGGTAATGACCCACCACCAGGGTTGTAAAAAGCGGCCCAGGCGGCCGATTAATCGGCGCCTTGGCGCTATGCGGGCATCGTCCGTAGTGCTTTTTGGCTAGGCGGGTTGTCTAGGCGCCCTGGGTCAAAATCGGTCAAAGTCGGCTAGGCGCTAGGCGGCTAGGCGGGTCCTAGGCGGGTTAAATTAAAAAAAAAAATTAAATTTTTTTTTTCACTTAGAAGTTTTTATTACTAGTTTTTGAAGTGTTTTTAGTATTTTTAAGTTGTATCCTTTTGTTAGGACTTATGACTTAATACTAGTAAGTGCTAACTACTAACTACTTAAGTAGTAACTTTTGATATTTGACATTTAGACATATTACAATATATACTTTGTAATTTACTAGGACCGATTAATCCCCGATTAATCCCCGCATAGGCCGATTAATCCTAATTCCCTAGTCGGCCGCCTAGGTACCGCCTAGCGTCTTTTGCAACATTGCCCACCACAACCATTTTATAATGAATTAAGAAATCGTATCTGCTTGAAAACTTGAATGTATTTGCCATAAGAAGACCTTGTCGCTTGCAAACTCAAAACCGCCAAACCATGTTTAGGTCAAATGTTTGATTCTCACCTCAATAGACTCAAAAACAAAAATGAACAAACTCATACTTTGAAGCAAGATGCGCTGCAGTCCCCAAGCCGATGAACAAACACAAACTTTTCAAGCAGTAACCCTAGATCGAAGAAGAAACCAATAGAGAAAATAGACAAAAGAAGAACAAAAAATGAAATCAAGATGCTTATCATTAGCTACTGATAATCAAGTATCAAACGGTTTCAGATTTGATTCACGATTAGAACAAATCATATAAACAACGAAATTAGAACATATCAAAACAAAAATCTTACCTAAAATATGATTTATTTTGCAGATGGAGATGGTATCAGTGATAGTGAATTTATAGTGATTTATTTTGTCACTCGATAGGCATCAGTGAAGTGAATTTATAGAGGCTTTTGCAATCGAGAGCGCCTTGCAAATTGAATCGATAATCGATAGACGGCTGGAGATGGCGTGATACGATTTCAAATGTGGCAATCGAGAGAGGGCTGGAGATTGCCATATCATGGGTGAGACACGGTTTCAATGCTAATCAATGGGGAGAGAGACCAGAAGCAATCGAGGGAAATCGAGAGACGCATGCTGAAGAGAGAGACGTCGAGGCAATCGAGGGCAGCTAAAGGCTATGCACGCTTAGGAGGGCAGGGTTTTAAGGTTGGCGGCTGTTGGAGGTCTAAAGGCTGTACACACTGCTTGTTTTATTATACGCGTCTTAAAAATTCAGAATTTTTCATGACAAAAATACCCTTGAGACCAATATACATTATATATAGTAATAGATATATATAAGTGAAAGCTCAAATACAAAGTGTTATTTCCGTGCGAAGTGTGAGAAGGGAGGAGAGCACGACATGTGTTTGATGTATATTTATACAGAGGGGCATTAGTGTCTTTTTTTCACAAACAACGTGTTTTTATATGCGTAACGTTACCGGGGCGAACCATATTTGTTTTGCGTGATTTAATTTTTACGCTTAATATAAAATATTTGTTACTACAGTTTACGTTATTTTTTAGCGTGATTTTATTAACGTTTATTTGCGTAGGTTTATATGTATTATTTCTTTGCTTTTGCGTGATTACAATTGACGCTTTAAAAATGGTTTTTATTCTATAGTGCATACGGTTTATTAGTTTTCAATTAGGTGAATTATTATTGCCTTCTTTCATCATGCGCGATTTAATATTATCCTTTGCCTGATTTTTTGTGTCTTAATATTTTTTCTGATATTTTCAAATTAATCGTATATTTTATTTATTTTCTTTTGTCATGCGTGATTTTAAATTATTTTTGCGTAACTTATAGTATAGCATTTTTCTCACATCAATTAATCGTATCTTTTTATTCTCCTTTCATCATGCGTGATTTTTAATTAGTACTTGCGTTATTATATTTTGTTTACTTTATTAAGTGTAGTTTTTTATGTTATATTGAATGCGTTATTTTAAAAGATATCTAACAATTTGTTTTTTAGTCTGTGTTTTTTTACATTTATTTTTCTTGGGTAATGGATGACTCTGATATCTATTTTTTTTATGAATATCATCATACGTAATTTATAATTTATTGATGCGTGATTTTATAAACATTTTATCATGCGTAATTACTGATTTATTGATGCGTGATTATAAACATTTTCTTAGATGTTAGTGTTTTTTATAACTGTATTTAAAGGTCATCATGCGTAACTTCTAATTTATTGATGCGTGATTATAAACATTCTCTTAGATGTTAGCGTTTTTGTTCGATAATTGTATTTTAAAGGAGAAATTAAGAGCAAAAATTGGATAACTTAAAAAGATACATATTATTAATAACACAAAAACATAAAATTACAACATTATTTTTATTCTACTAATAGGCTTCTAAAAAAGCCATCTTCAATTCCACATATGCTTTTATGTTCTTCAGGATGTTTGCATTCTCGTTCATTTGTTCCAGATCTGTTTTTTCCTTGTCTATCATGAACAATCTTACAAGGTCTCGAACGGAACGTTTTGGCAAAGCCATCAGTTTTTGATTTACTTCGTCTCTTGCTATCATCGTCTCGTTTAGGCTCTTGAACGTTTGCTTCAAGACGTCCATCATTAGGAGTTCTTTGTTGAACTCAAGCATTATTTACCCAGTTAGTTTTTTCTTGAGTGCGTCATTGTTGGCGTCTGGTGCGTTGGAAGAAGATGAAGACATTTTTGCGGTGTGGTTTGTTTGATGTGAGAGGTGATTTGAAGTTTTTTTGTGTAGATGTCGTCGTAGTGTGATTTTTCAGTGTAATCGAGTGTCTAGTTTTTATAGACGTTTTGATGAATGTCTAGTGGGATATATATGCGTTAATTGGTAACCGTGTGTAGTGGGGTACGCTTTTGGGGAGACGAATGTGAACTGTGTGTAATTATTTTTTTTTTGTTACTGTCTGTGTAATTTTTTTATTATTGTGTTTTTGTTTTATATTTTTTTATTAAGCGACGTTTCGTTTTGCCTCCAATTTTTTTATAGTATATATCAGCACTTTTTGGTGTGATCATGCAATTTTACACACAAAAAAAACCTAGAAACCCTCCCTATTCACTTGTCTTCTATTATCTGATCATCTCCCAAAATCTTCATAAACAATGGCGTCTTCTTCTTCTTCTAGCACTTCCTCCTCAAATTCTGTCACCAGCCTGCTTGAAGAAAACCATTATCTGGAAGCCAAGGATGACCGCATCATGCGTAATAATTTTGGCATGATGACTAGTCTTACAACCAACAGCATCCAGGCACACGCCCGGATGCTGCAGGAGGTTGTGGATCTTCCACCCTCCCCAATGCTGGTTGTTGAGTTTATGACTCAGTAACTTGCTTTGAAGGAGCAGATCCATCATGGTCTGCGAGGCGTTATGGACAACGCCATAAAGAAGTCAAGGGACAAAGCTACCGTCTTGGAAGAGTTCAAGGAGCTCTAGGCGTTTTATCTCTGTTTGTTTTTTTATCTTTTGGATTTCTCTTTGTTGTTGTTTTTTTTGTGAAGATCCCTCAACAATGTAAATCAAAAGCTAAGTTAATAAATGAATGGAATGGAAATATTAGAAATCTGTTGTTCTTTGCGATATTTTATAAATGCGTAATTTTTAGGGACATCATGCGTAATTAGGTTTTCTTGTTGCTTTTTTTTTTGTTTCAGTAACTATGCATGATTAGTGTATAGAGTTTGTAAATAAGAAGCCTTTAGAGAAGTACTTTCTTTTAGATAGTTGCTTTTGATTTTTTGCTGTGTTTTGCCTGATTTGGTGATGGGTTAGTTACTCTGTTTGATTGTTGCGTGATTTTGTATTATGTGTGCGTGATCTGGGTACTTGGTCTTAGTAGTCCGTTGATTTTTTAGATAGTTTGCATTTTTTTTGTGTGCATGATTTTTTTACTCCTTTAAAATTGTTGTGTTTTTCTTCTATGTGTGCGTGATTTGGTTACCTCTTTTAGAGAGTTGTATGATATTTTTTGTGGTTACGTTTTTTAGTTTTCATTTGTTGCGTGATATAGGGGAATATTTTTTTATCGTAAACTCGGTTTTAGTTAGTCCGTTGTATTTTATATATTTGCGTGATTTTTGTCGTGTGTGCGTGATTTGGGTACTGGGTTTAGTTAGTCCTTTGATTTTTAAGATAGTTTGCATGATTTTTGTTGTTTTGTGTGTGATTCTTTTACTCCTCTTAATTGTTGCGTTTTTTCTTCTGTTTGTGCATGATTTGATTATCTCTTTTAGAGAGTTACGTGACATTTTTTGTGGTTGCATTTTTTGTTTTCATTTGTTGCGTGTTATAGGGGAATATTTTCATCGTAATTGTGTGATGCGTTATTCCTTTTTTTTAGTAAAATACAAATATACCCTTTTAGAGAAAAAACACGCGGATCCTTTAATTATCATGGTGTGCGTTTATTCCTATCCGTCAGATCTATCAAACGCGCGGCTGATATTCCTTCGCACGGAAATCGTCCTTTGTACAATAACTTTTGCCCTATATATTTATAGGGCATGGATTCTATGTAAACTTGTTTGAGTTGTGAAAACTTGGAAAACCTAATCAATGGTTCACAATCATCCACATCCTTAATCTTGAAAGTTTATAGAAGTGCAAATTTATACATTCGGCCTTACATGTGTTATTGTCTAAAGCTAAAGGGTTGGGTTTGGTTAAGGGCATTCATCTTCCCAACGATGGCCCCAACATTTCCCATTTATTTTTTGCTGACGATGCCATTTTTTTAAGTGATTCCTCTTTGTCTTCTCTTACCAACCTTCCTAGTGTGCTTAGTTGGTTTAATATTGCCTCCGGTTTATCCATCAATCTTCACAAAAGTAAGCTCTATGGGGTTGGTTTTGACAGTGTTCGTTTTTCGTTTTTGGCTTCGTCCATTCATTGCCAAGCGGGGGGCATTCCTTTCACCCATTTAGGCCTTCCCATCGGATTGAATATGAATCAGATTATTAATTGGGAGGGGGTTGTTGAGAAATCAAGAAAAGACTTTCCTTTTGGAAAGAAAAGTCCCTTTCCTTTGGAGGTCGGTCCACTCTCATCGAATCGGTCCTTGGGGCTCTCCCCATTTATTATCTTTCTCTTTTCCGGGCTCCCTTGCATGTGGTTCGTTCTATGGAATCTACTCGCCGGAAATTTTGTTGGGGTGGGAAAAGAAAATTTCTTGGGTGTCTTGGTGACTTATGTGTGCTTCCAAGAAAAAGGGTGCGATGGGGTTTGGCTCCTTTCAAGCCATGAATCTTGGCTTACTCTTGAAATGGCTTTTTAAATTCAAATCCGATAGCAATAAATTTTCGGTTAAGGTGGTCAAGGCTATTCACTCCTCCAACCGCATTTGGACTACCTATCCTTGCAAGCCTTCTATTATTGGACCGTGGAAGAATATTGTCAAAGCTTGCCATGGCTTAAAAATCTTGGGGGTTGATGGAGAAAAAAAATCCGTTGTTTTGGATCGACAATTGGACAGGGATCAGGCCTTTAAAAGACATATACCCTATTTTATTTCTACTGGAAACTGAAAAGGATTGTACTGTTGATGCTCGAATGCCTCTTTCCAATTCTGATGGGTTTCGGTTGGGCCTGGTGTTGGATACTGGGTGTCCTGACCAGACACTTAAAACGTAACCGACCCGGTTTTAACCCGGAAGGGTTACACCGGAGTCAACGAACTTTACAATTAATTAAATGTTAATTAATTTAAACGGTTTAAATTAAATAATTAATAGTTATTTATTTAAATGTAACGAAACAATTATTTTCGTAAAATGTTTACGAGAAATGTCGGCGAATGATTATTAGTCGTTAAACGGTTAACGGGCTAATAAAATCATTGGGCTTAAGGGGTTTATGATTGCGAAGGGTTTTGCTTGGAAAGGAAGCCATAAGAAAACTATAAAAGGGAGGGAAGAGAGATTAGATCTAACCCTAATCGTGACTCCTCCTCCTCCTTTTCTCCTAGCCGTCGCGAACTCCTCCTCCCCCTCTCTCTCGATCGGCGCAAGCCACCACCACCATTCTCCGTCGCTTGTCGATTGCTATAATGGTGAAATGCGATCCACGTTTAGTTGTTGCCGCCTTGAAGCTCGAGACCACCGTCGCCACCGCTTGAGCCGCCGCCACCAACGAGAGGGCTGCCGCCACCGTCGCCGCTACTGCGGCCTGTGCCGTCGTCGTCGCTGACATCTTTGGCGAGGACCACCGCGAGGTGGTTCTCGCTTTACCCGCGCCACTGAGACCGTTGTTTGAACCGTCTCGTGCCGCCGCCGTTGAAACGGGTGAAAACGCTAAGTGGCCGGCGCCATTGTATGCCGCTGCCGTCACGCCACTACGTTCGTCGCTTCCACACATGTCGGACGAAATCGAT
>JBCNJP010009914.1:0-25685 GCA_039602395.1 Deinandra increscens subsp. villosa | reverse complement strand
TACACACCTTAGTGGGACTCATTAGTCCCAACTAAACACACCATATTGGGCCATAATTGGTCATAAACACAACTTATTGGTTATATAAACACCTTATTAGGACTCATTGGTGCCAACTAACCCTCATTGTCCCTAAACCCACCTTATTGTGCCATCATTGGTCCTAAACACAACGTATTGGTTATATGCACACATTAGTGGGACTCATTGGTCCCAACTAAACACACCTTATTGGGCCATAATTGGTCGTAAACACAACTTATTGGTTATATACACACATTATTGGGACTCATTGGTCCCAACTGACCCTCATTGCCCTTAAACACACATTATTGGGCCATCATTGGTCCTAAACACAACTTATTGGTTATATAAGACACACCTTACTAGGACTTATTGGTCCCAACCGACCCTCATTGCCCTACTAAACACTCCTTATAGTGCCATCATTGGTCCTAAACACAACTTATTGGTTATATACAAACCTTAGTGGGACTCATTAGTCCCAACTAAACACACATTATTGGGCCATCATTGGTCCTAAACACAACTTATTGGTTATATACACACCTTACTAGGACTTATTGGTTCTAACCGACCCTCATTGCCCTACTAAACACACCTTATTGGGCCATCATTGGTCCTAAACATAATTTATTGGTTATATACACACCTTAGTGGGACTCATTAGTCCCAACTAAACACACCATATTGGGCCATAATTGGTCGTAAACACAACTTATTGGTTATATAAACACCTTATTAGGACTCATTGGTGCCAACTAACCCTCATTGTCCCTAAACCCACTTTATTGTGCCATCATTGGTCCTAAACACAACGTATTGGTTATATGCACACATTAGTGGGACTCATTGGTCCCAACTAAACACACCTTATTGGGCCATAATTGGTCGTAAACACAACTTATTGGTTATATACACACTTTATTGGGACTCATTGGTCCCAACGGACCCTCATTGCCCTTAAACACACATTATTGGGCCATCATTGGTCCTAACACAACTTATTGGTTATATAAGACACACCTTACTAGGACTTATTGGTCCCAACCGACCCTCATTGCCCTACTAAACACTCCTTATAGGGCCATCATTGGTCCTAAACACAACTTATTGGTTATATACAAACCTTAGTGGGACTCATTAGTCCCAACTAAACACACATTATTGGGCCATCATTGGTCCTAAACACAACTTATTGGTTATATACACACCTTACTAGGACTTATTGGTTCTAACCGACCCTCATTGCCCTACTAAACACACCTTATTGGGCCATCATTGGTCCTAAACATAATTTATTGGTTATATACACACCTTAGTGGGACTCATTAGTCCCAACTAAACACACCATATTGGGCCATAATTGGTCATAAACACAACTTATTGGTTATATAAACACCTTATTAGGACTCGTTGGTGCCAACTAACCCTCATTGTCCCTAAACCCACTTTATTGTGCCATCATTGGTCCTAAACACAACGTATTGGTTATATGCACACATTAGTGGGACTCATTGGTCCCAGCTAAACACACCTTATTGGGCCATAATTGGTCGTAAACACAACTTATTGGTTATATACACACTTTACTGGGACTCATTGGTCCCAACCGACCCTCATTGCCCTACTAAACACTCCTTATAGGGCCATCATTGGTCCTAAACACAACTTATTGGTTATATACAAACCTTAGTGGGACTCATTAGTCCCAACTAAACACACATTATTGGGCCATCATTGGTCCTAAACACAACTTATTGGTTATATACACACCTTACTAGGACTTATTGGTTCTAACCGACCCTCATTGCCCTACTAAACACACCTTATTGGGCCATCATTGGTCCTAAACACAATTTATTGGTTATATACACACCTTAGTGGGACTCATTAGTCCCAACTAAACACACCATATTGGGCCATAATTGGTCATAAACACAACTTATTGGTTATATAAACACCTTATTAGGACTCATTGGTGCCAACTAACCCTCATTGTCCCTAAACCCACCTTATTGTGCCATCATTGGTCCTAAACACAACGTATTGGTTATATGCACACATTAGTGGGACTCATTGGTCCCAACTAAACACACCTTATTGGGCCATAATTGGTCGTAAACACAACTTATTGGTTATATACACACTTTATTGGGACTCATTGGTCCCAACTGACCCTCATTGCCCTTAAACACACATTATTGGGCCATCATTGGTCCTAAACACAACTTATTGGTTATATAAGACACACCTTACTAGGACTTATTGGTCCCAACCGACCCTCATTGCCCTACTAAACACTCCTTATAGTGCCATCATTGGTCCTAAACACAACTTATTGGTTATATACAAACCTTAGTGGGACTCATTAGTCCCAACTAAACACACATTATTGGGCCATCATTGGTCCTAAACACAACTTATTGGTTATATACACACCTTACTAGGACTTATTGGTTCTAACCGACCCTCATTGCCCTACTAAACACACCTTATTGGGCCATCATTGGTCCTAAACATAATTTATTGGTTATATACACACCTTAGTGGGACTCATTAGTCCCAACTAAACACACCATATTGGGCCATAATTGGTCGTAAACACAACTTATTGGTTATATAAACACCTTATTAGGACTCATTGGTGCCAACTAACCCTCATTGTCCCTAAACCCACTTTATTGTGCCATCATTGGTCCTAAACACAACGTATTGGTTATATGCACACATTAGTGGGACTCATTGGTCCCAACTAAACACACCTTATTGGGCCATAATTGGTCGTAAACACAACTTATTGGTTATATACACACTTTATTGGGACTCATTGGTCCCAACGGACCCTCATTGCCCTTAAACACACATTATTGGGCCATCATTGGTCCTCAACACAACTTATTGGTTATATAAGAGACACCTTACTAGGAGTTATTGGTCCCATCCGACCCTCATTGCCCTACTAAACACTCCTTATAGGGCCATCATTGGACCTAAACACAACCTATTGGTTATATACAAACCTTAGTGGGACTCATTAGTCCCAACTAAACACACATTATTGGGCCATCATTGGTCCTAAACACAACTTATTGGTTATATACACACCTTACTAGGACTTATTGGTTTAACCGACCCTCATTGCCCTACTAAACACACCTTATTGGGCCATCATTGCTCCTAAACATGATTTATTGGTTATATACACACCTTGGTGGGACTCATTAGTCCCAACTAAACACACCATATTGGGCCATAATTGGTCATAAACACAACTTATTGGTTATATAAACACCTTATTAGGACTCATTGGTGCCAACTAACCCTCATTGTCCCTAAACCCACCTTATTGTGCCATCATTGGTCCTAAACACAACGTATTGGTTATATGCACACATTAGTGGGACTCATTGGTCCCAACTAAACACACCTTATTGGGCCATAATTGGTCGTAAACACAACTTATTGGTTATATACACACATTATTGGGACTCATTGGTCCCAACTGACCCTCATTGCCCTTAAACACACATTATTGGGCCATCATTGGTCCTAAACACAACTTATTGGTTATATAAGACACACCTTACTAGGACTTATTGGCCCCAACCGACCCTCATTGCCCTACTAAACACTCCTTATAGTGCCATCATTGGTCCTAAACACAACTTATTGGTTATATACAAACCTTAGTGGGACTCATTAGTCCCAACTAAACACACATTATTGGGCCATCATTGGTCCTAAACACAACTTATTGGTTATATACACACCTTACTAGGACTTATTGGTTCTAACCGACCCTCATTGCCCTACTAAACACACCTTATTGGGCCATCATTGGTCCTAAACATAATTTATTGGTTATATACACACCTTATTGGGACTCATTAGTCCCAACTAAACACACCATATTGGGCCATAATTGGTCGTAAACACAACTTATTGGTTATATAAATACCTTATTAGGACTCATTGGTGCCAACTAACCCTCATTGTCCCTAAACCCACTTTATTGTGCCATCATTGGTCCTAAACACAACTTATTGGTTATATGCACACATTAGTGGGACTCATTGGTCCCAACTAAACACACCTTTTGGGCCATAATTGGTCGTAAACACAACTTATTGGTTATATACACACTTTATTGGGACTCATTGGTCCCAACCGACCCTCATTGCCCTACTAAACACTCCTTATAGGGCCATCATTGGTCCTAAACACAACTTATTGGTTATATACAAACCTTAGTGGGACTCATTAGTCCCAACTAAACACACATTATTGGGCCATCATTGGTCCTAAACACAACTTATTGGTTATATACACACCTTACTAGGACTTATTGGTTCTAACCGACCCTCATTGCCCTACTAAACGCACCTTATTGGGCCATCATTGGTCCTAAACATAATTTATTGGTTATATACACACCTTAGTGGGACTCATTAGTCCCAACTAAACACACCATATTGGGCCATAATTGGTCATAAACACAACTTATTGGTTATATAAACACCTTATTAGGACTCGTTGTTGCCAACTAACCCTCATTGTCCCTAAACCCACTTTATTGTGCCATCATTGGTCCTAAACACAACGTATTAGTTATATGCACACATTAGTGGGACTCATTGGTCCCAGCTAAACACACCTTATTGGGCCATCATTGGTCCTCAACACAACTTATTGGTTATATACACACTTTACTGGGACTCATTGGTCCTAACCGACCCTCATTGCCCTACTAAACACTCCTTATAGGGCCATCATTGGTCCTAAACACAACTTATTGGTTATATACAAACCTTAGTCGGACTCATTAGTCCCAAATAAACACACATTATTAGGCCATTATTGGTCCTAAACACAAGTTATTGGTTATATACACACCTTGCTAGGACTTATTGGTTTAACCGACCCTCATTGCCCTACTAAACACACCTTATTGGGCCATCATTGCTCCTAAACATAATTTATTGGTTATATACACACCTTAGTGGGACTCATTAGTCCCAACTAAACACACCATATTGGGCCATAATTGGTCATAAACACAACTTATTGGTTATATAAACACCTTATTAGGACTCGTTGTTGCCAACTAACCCTCATTGTCCCTAAACCCACTTTATTATGCCATCATTGGTCCTAAACACAACGTATTAGTTATATGCACACATTAGTGGGACTCATTGGTCCCAGCTAAACACACCTTATTGGGCCATCATTGTTCCTCAACACAACTTATTGGTTATATACACACTTTACTGGGACTCATTGGTCCCAACCGACCCTCATTGCCCTACTAAACACTCCTTATAGGGCCATCATTGGTCCTAAACACAACTTATTGGTTATATACAAACCTTAGTGGGACTCATTAGTCCCAACTAAACACACATTATTGGGCCATCATTGGTCCTAAACACAAGTTATTGGTTATATACACACCTTGCTAGGACTTATTGGTTTAACCGACCCTCATTGCCCTACTAAACACACCTTATTGGGCCATCATTGCTCCTAAACATAATTTATTGGTTATATACACACCTTAGTGGGACTAATTAGTCCCAACTAAACACACCATATTGGGCCATAATTGGTCATAAACACAACTTATTGGTTATATAAACACCTTATTAGGACTCATTGGTGCCAACTAACCCTCATTGTCCCTAAACCCACCTTATTGTGCCTTCATTGGTCCTAAACACAACGTATTGGTTATATGCACACATTAGTGGGACTCATTGGTCCCAACTAAACACACCTTATTGGGCCATAATTGGTCGTAAACACAACTTATTGGTTATATACGCACATTATTAGGGCTC
This sequence comes from Deinandra increscens subsp. villosa, assembly GCA_039602395.1. Taxonomy (NCBI): domain Eukaryota; kingdom Viridiplantae; phylum Streptophyta; class Magnoliopsida; order Asterales; family Asteraceae; genus Deinandra; species Deinandra increscens. Next base: position 19,821 of record JBCNJP010009914.1, on the reverse strand, counting down.
ATTGGTCCCAACTGACCCTCATTGCCCTACTAAACACTCCTTATAGTGCCATCATTGGTCCTAAACACAACTTATTGGTTATATACAAACCTTAGTGGGACTCATTAGTCCCAACTAAACACACATTATTGGGCCATCATTGGTCCTAAACACAACTTATTGGTTATATACACAACTTACTAGGACTTATTGGTTCTAACCGACCCTCATTGCCCTACTAAAAACACCTTATTGGGCCATCATTGCTCCTAAACATAATTTATTGGTTATATACACACCTTAGTGGGGCTCATTAGTCCCAACTAAACACACCATATTGGGCCATAATTGGTCATAAACACAACTTATTGGTTATATAAACACCTTATTAGGACTCATTGGTGCCAACTAACCCTCATTGTCCCTAAACCCACCTTATTGTGCCTTCATTGGTCCTAAACACAACGTATTGGTTATATGCACACATTAGTGGGACTCATTGGTCCCAACTAAACACACCTTATTGGGCCATAATTGGTCGTAAACACAACTTATTGGTTATATACACACATTATTGGGACTCATTGGTCCCAACTGACCCTCATTGCCCTTAAACACACATTATTGGGCCATCATTGGTCCTAAACACAACTTATTGGTTATATAAGACACACCTTACTAGGACTTATTGGTCCCAACCGACCCTCATTGCCCTACTAAACACTCCTTATAGGGCCATCATTGGTCCTAAACACAACTTATTGGTTATATACAAACCTTAGTGGGACTCAGTAGTCCCAACTAAACACACATTATTGGGCCATCATTGGTCCTAAACACAACTTATTGGTTATATACACACCTTACTAGGACTTATTGCTTCTAACCGACCCTCATTGCCCTACTAAACACACCTTATTGGGCCATCATTGGTCCTAAACATAATTTATTGGTTATATACACACCTTAGTGGGACTCATTAGTCCCAACTAAACACACCATATTGGGCCATAATTGGTCGTAAACACAACTTATTGGTTATATAAACACCTTATTAGGACTCATTGGTGCCAACTAACCCTCATTGTCCCTAAACCCACTTTATTGTGCCATCATTGGTCCTAAACACAACGTATTGGTTATATGCACACATTATTGGGACTCATTGGTCCCAACTAAACACACCCATAATTGGTCGTAAACACAACTTATTGGTTATATACACACTTTATTGGGACTCATTGGTCCCAACCGACCCTCATTGCCCTACTAAACACTCCTTATAGGGCCATCATTGGTCCTAAACACAACTTATTGGTTATATACAAACCTTAGTGGGACTCATTAGTCCCAACTAAACACACATTTTTGGGCCATCATTGGTCCTAAACACAACTTATTGGTTATATACACACCTTACTAGGACTTATTGGTTCTAACCGACCCTCATTGCCCTACTAAACGCACCTTATTGGGCCATCATTGGTCCTAAACATAATTTATTGGTTATATACACACCTTAGTGGGACTCATTAGTCCCAACTAAACACACCATATTGGGCCATAATTGGTCATAAACACAACTTATTGGTTATATAAACACCTTATTAGGACTCGTTGTTGCCAACTAACCCTCATTGTCCCTAAACCCACTTTATTGTGCCATCATTGGTCCTAAACACAACGTATTAGTTATATGCACACATTAGTGGGACTCTTTGGTCCCAGCTAAACACACCTTATTGGGCCATCATTGGTCCTCAACACAACTTATTGGTTATATACACACTTTACTGGGACTCATTGGTCCCAACCGACCCTCATTGCCCTACTAAACACTCCTTATAGGGCCATCATTGGTCCTAAACACAACTTATTGGTTATATACAAACCTTAGTCGGACTCATTAGTCCCAACTAAACACACATTATTAGGCCATCATTGGTCCTAAACACAAGTTATTGGTTATATACACACCTTGCTAGGACTTATTGGTTTAACCGACCCTCATTGCCCTACTAAACACACCTTATTGGGCCATCATTGCTCCTAAACATAATTTATTGGTTATATACACACCTTAGTGGGACTCATTAGTCCCAACTAAACACACCATATTGGGCCATAATTGGTCATAAACACAACTTATTGGTTATATAAACACCTTATTAGGACTCATTGGTGCCAACTAACCCTCATTGTCCCTAAACCCACCTTATTGTGCCTTCATTGGTCCTAAACACAACGTATTGGTTATATGCACACATTAGTGGGACTCATTGGTCCCAACTAAACACACCTTATTGGGCCATAATTGGTCGTAAACACAACTTATTGGTTATATACGCACATTATTGGGACTCATTGGTCCCAACAAAACACACCTTATTGGGCCATAATTGGTCGTAAACACAACTTATTGGTTATATACACACATTATTGGGACTCATTGGTCCCAACTGACCCTCATTGCCCTTAAACACACATTATTGGGCCATCATTGGTCCTAAACACAACTTATTGGTTATATAAGACACACCTTACTAGGACTTATTGGCCCCAACCGACCCTCATTGCCCTACTAAACACTCCTTATAGTGCCATCATTGTTCCTAAACACAACTTATTGGTAATATACAAACCTTAGTGGAACTCATTAGTCCCAACTAAACACACATTATTGGGCCATCATTGGTCCTAAACACAACTTATTGGTTATATACACACCTTACTAGGACTTATTGGTTCTAACCGACCCTCATTGCCCTACTAAACCCACCTTATTGGGCCATCATTGGTCCTAAACATAATTTATTGGTTATATACACACCTTATTGGGACTCATTAGTCCCAACTAAACACACCATATTGGGCCATAATTGGTCGTAAACACAACTTATTGGTTATATAAATACCTTATTAGGACTCATTGGTGCCAACTACCCCTCATTGTCCCTAAACCCACTTTATTGTGCCATCATTGGTCCTAAACACAACTTATTGGTTATATGCACACATTAGTGGGACTCATTGGTCCCAACTAAACACACCTTGTTGGGCCATAATTGGTCGTAAACACAACTTATTGGTTATATACACACTTTATTGGGACTCATTGGTCCCAACCGACCCTCATTGCCCTACTAAACACTCCTTATAGGGCCATCATTGGTCCTAAACACAACTTATTGGTTATATACAAACCTTAGTGGGACTCATTAGTCCCAACTAAACACACATTATTGGGCCACCATTGGTCCTAAACACAACTTATTGGTTATATACACACCTTACTAGGACTTATTGGTTCTAACCGACCCTCATTGCCCTAATAAACACACCTTATTGGGCCATCATTGGTCCTAAACATAATTTATTGGTTATATACACACCTTAGTGGGACTCATTAGTCCCAACTAAACACACCATATTGGGCCATAATTGGTCATAAACACAACTTATTGGTTATATAAACACCTTATTAGGACTCGTTGTTGCCAACTAACCCTCATTGTCCCTAAACCCACTTTATTGTGCCATCATTGGTCCTAAACACAACGTATTAGTTATATGCACACATTAGTGGGACTCATTGGTCCCAGCTAAACACACCTTATTGGGCCATCATTGTTCCTCAACACAACTTATTGGTTATATACACACTTTACTGGGACTCATTGGTCCCAACCGACCCTCATTGCCCTACTAAACACTCCTTATAGGGCCATCATTGGTCCTAAACACAACTTATTGGTTATATACAAACCTTAGTGGGACTCATTAGTCCCAACTAAACACACATTATTGGGCCATCATTGGTCCTAAACACAAGTTATTGGTTATATACACACCTTGCTAGGACTTATTGGTTTAACCGACCCTCATTGCCCTACTAAACACACCTTATTGGGCCATCATTGCTCCTAAACATAATTTATTGGTTATATACACACCTTAGTGGGACTAATTAGTCCCAACTAAACACACCATATTGGGCCATAATTGGTCATAAACACAACTTATTGGTTATATAAACACCTTATTAGGACTCATTGGTGCCAACTAACCCTCATTGTCCCTAAACCCACCTTATTGTGCCTTCATTGGTCCTAAACACAACGTATTGGTTATATGCACACATTAGTGGGACTCATTGGTCCCAACTAAACACACCTTATTGGGCCATAATTGGTCGTAAACACAACTTATTGGTTATATACGCACATTATTAGGGCTCATTGGTCCCAACTGACCCTCATTGCCCTACTAAACACTCCTTATAGTGCCATCATTGGTCCTAAACACAACTTATTGGTTATATACAAACCTTAGTGGGACTCATTAGTCCCAACTAAACACACATTATTGGGCCATCATTGGTCCTAAACACAACTTATTGGTTATATACACAACTTACTAGGACTTATTGGTTCTAACCGACCCTCATTGCCCTACTAAACACACCTTATTGGGCCATCATTGCTCCTAAACATAATTTATTGGTTATATACACACCTTAGTGGGACTCATTAGTCCCAACTAAACACACCATATTGGGCCATAATTGGTCATAAACACAACTTATTGGTTATATAAACACCTTATTAGGACTCATTGGTGCCAACTAACCCTCATTGTCCCTAAACCCACCTTATTGTGCCTTCATTGGTCCTAAACACAACGTATTGGTTATATGCACACATTAGTGGGACTCATTGGTCCCAACTAAACACACCTTATTGGGCCATAATTGGTCGTAAACACAACTTATTGGTTATATACACACATTATTGGGACTCATTGGTCCCAACTGACCCTCATTGCCCTTAAAAACACATTATTGGGCCATCATTGGTCCTAAACACAACTTATTGGTTATATAAGACACACCTTACTAGGACTTATTGGTCCCAACCGACCCTCATTGCCCTACTAAACACTCCTTATAGGGCCATCATTGGTCCTAAACACAACTTATTGGTTATATACAAACCTTAGTGGGACTCAGTAGTCCCAACTAAACACACATTATTGGGCCATCATTGGTCCTAAACACAACTTATTGGTTATATACACACCTTACTAGGACTTATTGGTTCTAACCGACCCTCATTGCCCTACTAAACACACCTTATTGGGCCATCATTGGTCCTAAACATAATTTATTGGTTATATACACACCTTAGTGGGACTCATTAGTCCCAACTAAACACACCATATTGGGCCATAATTGGTCGTAAACACAACTTATTGGTTATATAAACACCTTATTAGGACTCATTGGTGCCAACTAACCCTCATTGTCCCTAAACCCACTTTATTGTGCCATCATTGGTCCTAAACACAACGTATTGGTTATATGCATACATTATTGGGACTCATTGGTCCCAACTAAACACACCTTATTGGGCCATAATTGGTCGTAAACACAACTTATTGGTTATATACACACTTTATTGGGACTCATTGGTCCCAACCGACCCTCATTGCCCTACTAAACACTCCTTATAGGGCCATCATTGGTCCTAAACACAACTTATTGGTTATATACAAACCTTAGTGGGACTCAGTAGTCCCAACTAAACACACGTTATTGGGCCATCATTGGTCCTAAACACAACTTATTGGTTATATACACACCTTACTAGGACTTATTGGTTTTTACCGACCCTCATTGCCCTACTAAACACACCTTATTGGGCCATCATTGGTCCTAAACATAATTTATTGGTTATATACACACCTTAGTGGGACTCATTAGTCCCAACTAAACACACCATATTGGGCCATAATTGGTCGTAAACACAACTTATTGGTTATATAAACACCTTATTAGGACTCATTGGTGCCAACTAACCCTCATTGTCCCTAAACCCACTTTATTGTGCCATCATTGGTCCTAAACACAACGTATTGGTTATATGCACACATTAGTGGGACTCATTGGTCCCAACTAAACACACCTTGTTGGGCTATAATTGGTCGTAAACACAACTTATTTGTTATATACACACTTTATTGGGACTCATTGGTCCCAACCGACCCTCATTGCCATACTAAACACTCCTTATAGGGCCATCATTGGTCCTAAACACAACTTATTGGTTATATACAAACCTTAGTGGGACTCAGTAGTCCCAACTAAACACACATTATTGGGCCATCATTGGTCATAAACACAACTTATTGGTTATATACACACCTTACTAGGACTTATTGGTTTTTACCGACCCTCATTGCCCTACTAAACACACCTTATTGGGCCATCATTGGTCCTAAACACAACGTATTGGTTATATGCACACATTAGTGGGACTCATTGGTCCCAACTAAACACACCTTATTGGGCCATAATTGGTCGTAAACACAACTTATTGGTTATATACACACATTATTGGGACTCATTGGTCCCAACTGACCCTCATTGCCCTTAAACACACATTATTGGGCCATCATTGGTCCTAAACACAACTTATTGGTTATATAAGACACACCTTACTAGGACTTATTGGTCCCAACCGACCCTCATTGCCCTACTAAACACTCCTTATAGTGCCATCATTGGTCCTAAACACAACTTATTGGTTATATACAAACCTTAGTGGGACTCATTAGTCCCAACTAAACACACATTATTGGGCCATCATTGGTCCTAAACACAACTTATTGGTTATATACACACCTTACTAGGACTTATTGGTTCTAACCGACCCTCATTGCCCTACTAAACACACCTTATTGGGCCATCATTGGTCCTAAACATAATTTATTGGTTATATACACACCTTAGTGGGACTCATTAGTCCCAACTAAACACACCATATTGGGCCATAATTGGTCGTAAACACAACTTATTGGTTATATAAACACCTTATTAGGACTCATTGGTGCCAACTAACCCTCATTGTCCCTAAACCCACTTTATTGTGCCATCATTGGTCCTAAACACAACGTATTGGTTATATGCACACATTATTGGGACTCATTGGTCCCAACTAAACACACCTTATTGGGCCATAATTGGTCGTAAACACAACTTATTGGTTATATACACACTTTATTGGGACTCATTGGTCCCAACGGACCATCATTGCCCTTAAACACACATTATTGGGCCATCATTGGTCCTAAACACAACTTATTGGTTATATAAGACACACCTTACTAGGACTTATTGGTCCCAACCGACCCTCATTGCCCTACTAAACACTCCTTATAGTGCCATCATTGGTCCTAAACACAACTTATTGGTTATATACAAACCTTAGTGGGACTCATTAGTCCCAACTAAACACACATTATTGGGCCATCATTGGTCCTAAACACAACTTATTGGTTATATACACACCTTACTAGGACTTATTGGTTCTAACCGACCCTCATTGCCCTACTAAACACACCTTATTGGGCCATCATTGGTCCTAAACATAATTTATTGGTTATATACACACCTTAATGGGACTCATTAGTCCCAACTAAACACACCATATTGGGCCATAATTGGTCGTAAACACAACTTATTGGTTATATAAACACCTTATTAGGACTCATTGGTGCCAACTAACCCTCATTGTCCCTAAACCCACTTTATTGTGCCATCATTGGTCCTAAACACAACGTATTGGTTATATGCACACATTATTGGGACTCATTGGTCCCAACTAAACACACCATATTGGGCCATAATTGGTCGTAAACACAACTTATTGGTTATATAAACACCTTATTAGGACTCATTGGTGCCAACTAACCCTCATTGTCCCTAAACCCACTTTATTGTGCCATCATTGGTCCTAAACACAACGTATTGGTTATATGCACACATTATTGGGACTCATTGGTCCCAACTAAACACACCTTATTGGGCCATAATTGGTCGTAAACACAACTTATTGGTTATATACACACTTTATTGGGACTCATTGGTCCCAACCGACCCTCATTGCCCTACTAAACACTCCTTATAGGGCCATCATTGGTCCTAAACACAACTTATTGGTTATATACAAACTTTAGTGGGACTCAGTAGTCCCAACTAAACACACGTTATTGGGCCATCATTGGTCCTAAACACAACTTATTGGTTATATACACACCTTACTAGGACTTATTGGTTTTTACCGACCCTCATTGCCCTACTAAACACACCTTATTGGGCCATCATTGGTCCTAAACATAATTTATTGGTTATATACACACCTTAGTGGGACTCATTAGTCCCAACTAAACACACCATATTGTGCCATAATTGGTCGTAAACACAACTTATTAGTTATATAAACACCTTATTAGGACTCATTGGTGCCAACTAACCCTCATTGTCCCTAAACCCACTTTATTGTGCCATCATTGGTCCTAAACACAACGTATTGGTTATATGCACACATTAGTGGGACTCATTGGTCCCAACTAAACACACCTTGTTGGGCTATAATTGGTCGTAAACACAACTTATTTGTTATATACACACTTTATTGGGACTCATTGGTCCCAACCGACCCTCATTGCCCTACTAAACACTCCTTATAGGGCCATCATTGGTCCTAAACACAACTTATTGATTATATACAAACCTTAGTGGGACTCAGTAGTCCCAACTAAACACACATTATTGGGCCATCATTGGTCATAAACACAACTTATTGGTTATATACACACCTTACTAGGACTTATTGGTTTTTACCGACCCTCATTGCCCTACTAAACACACCTTATTGGGCCATCATTGGTCCTAAACACAACGTATTGGTTATATGCACACATTAGTGGGACTCATTGGTCCCAACTAAACACACCTTATTGGGCCATAATTGGTCGTAAACACAACTTATTGGTTATATACACACATTATTGGGACTCATTGGTCCCAACTGACCCTCATTGCCCTTAAACACACATTATTGGGCCATCATTGGTCCTAAACACAACTTATTGGTTATATAAGACACACCTTACTAGGACTTATTGGTCCCAACCGACCCTCATTGCCCTACTAAACACTCCTTATAGTGCCATCATTGGTCCTAAACACAACTTATTGGTTATATACAAACCTTAGTGGGACTCATTAGTCCCAACTAAACACACATTATTGGGCCATCATTGGTCCTAAACACAACTTATTGGTTATATACACACCTTACTAGGACTTATTGGTTCTAACCGACCCTCATTGCCCTACTAAACACACCTTATTGGGCCATCATTGGTCCTAAACATAATTTATTGGTTATATACACACCTTAGTGGGACTCATTAGTCCCAACTAAACACACCATATTGGGCCATAATTGGTCGTAAACACAACTTATTGGTTATATAAACACCTTATTAGGACTCATTGGTGCCAACTAACCCTCATTGTCCCTAAACCCACTTTATTGTGCCATCATTGGTCCTAAACACAACGTATTGGTTATATGCACACATTATTGGGACTCATTGGTCCCAACTAAACACACCTTATTGGGCCATAATTGGTCGTAAACACAACTTATTGGTTATATACACACTTTATTGGGACTCATTGGTCCCAACGGACCATCATTGCCCTTAAACACACATTATTGGGCCATCATTGGTCCTAAACACAACTTATTGGTTATATAAGACACACCTTACTAGGACTTATTGGTCCCAACCGACCCTCATTGCCCTACTAAACACTCCTTATAGGGCCATCATTGGTCCTAAACACAACGTATTGGTTATATGCACACATTAGTGGGACTCATTGGTCCCAACTAAACACACCTTATTGGGCCATAATTGGTCGTAAACACAACTTATTGGTTATATACACACATTATTGGGACTCATTGGTCCCAACTAACCCTCATTGCCCTTAAACACACATTATTGGGCCATCATTGGTCCTAAACACAACTTATTGGTTATATAAGACACACCTTACTAGGACTTATTGGTCCCAACCGACCCTCATTGCCCTACTAAACACTCCTTATAGTGCCATCATTGGTCCTAAACACAACTTATTGGTTATATACAAACCTTAGTGGGACTCATTAGTCCCAACTAAATACACATTATTGGGCCATCATTGGTCCTAAACACAACTTATTGGTTATATACACACCTTACTAGGACTTATTGGTTCTAACCGACCCTCATTGGCCTACTAAACACACCTTATTGGGCCATCATTGGTCCTAAACATAATTTATTGGTTATATACACACCTTAATGGGACTCATTAGTCCCAACTAAACACACCATATTGGGCCATAATTGGTCGTAAACACAACTTATTGGTTATATAAACACCTTATTAGGACTCATTGGTGCCAACTAACCCTCATTGTCCCTAAACCCACTTTATTGTGCCATCATTGGTCCTAAACACAACGTATTGGTTATATGCACACATTAGTGGGACTCATTGGTCCCAACTAAACACACCTTGTTGGGCCATAATTGGTCGTAAACACAACTTATTTGTTATATACACACTTTATTGGGACTCATTGGTCCCAACCGACCCTCATTGCCCTACTAAACACTCCTTATAGGGCCATCATTGGTCCTAAACACAACTTATTGGTTATATACAAACCTTAGTGGGACTCAGTAGTCCCAACTAAACACACATTATTGGGCCATCATTGGTCCTAAACACAACTTATTGGTTATATACACACCTTACTAGGACTTATTGGTTTTTACCGACCCTCATTGCCCTACTAAACACACCTTATTGGGCCATCATTGGTCCTAAACATAATTTATTGGTTATATACACACCTTAGTGGGACTCATTAGTCCCAACTAAACACACCATATTGGGCCATAATTGGTCGTAAACACAACTTATTGGTTATATAAACACCTTATTAGGACTCATTGGTGCCAACTAACCCTCATTGTCCCTAAACCCACTTTATTGTGCCATCATTGGTCCTAAACACAACGTATTGGTTATATGCACACATTATTGGGACTCATTGGTCCCAACTAAACACACCTTATTGGGCCATAATTGGTCGTAAACACAACTTATTGGTTATATACACACTTTATTGGGACTCATTGGTCCCAACGGACCATCATTGCCGTTAAACACACATTATTGGGCCATCATTGGTCCTAAACACAACTTATTGGTTATATAAGACACACCTTACTAGGACTTATTGGTCCCAACCGACCCTCATTGCCCTACTAAACACTCCTTATAGGGCCATCATTGGTCCTAAACACAACGTATTGGTTATATGCACACATTAGTGGGACTCATTAGTCCCAACTAAACACACCTTATTGGGCCATAATTGGTCGTAAACACAACTTATTGGTTATATACACACATTATTGGGACTCATTGGTCCCAACTGACCCTCATTGCCCTTAAACACACATTATTGGGCCATCATTGGTCCTAAACACAACTTATTGGTTATATAAGACACACCTTACTAGGACTTATTGGTCCCAACCGACCCTCATTGCCCTACTAAACACTCCTTATAGTGCCATCATTGGTCCTAAACACAACTTATTGGTTTGGTTATATACAAACCTTAGTGGGACTCATTAGTCCCAACTAAATACACATTAATGGGCCATCATTGGTCCTAAACACAACTTATTGGTTATATACACACCTTACTAGGACTTATTGGTTCTAACCGACCCTCATTGCCCTACTAAACACACCTTATTGGGCCATCATTGGTCCTAAACATAATTTATTGGTTATATACACACCTTAGTGGGACTCATTAGTCCCAACTAAACACACCATATTGGGCCATAATTGGTCGTAAACTCAACTTATTGGTTATATAAATACCTTATTAGGACTCATTGGTGCCAACTAACCCTCATTGTCCCTAAACCCACTTTATTGTGCCATCATTGGTCCTAAACACAACGTATTGGTTATATGCACACATTAGTGGGACTCATTGGTCCCAACTAAACACACCTTGTTGGGCCATAATTGGTCGTAAACACAACTTATTTGTTATATACACACTTTATTGGGACTCATTGGTCCCAACCGACCCTCATTGCCCTACTAAACACTCCTTATAGGGCCATCATTGGTCCTAAACACAACTTATTGGTTATATACAAACCTTAGTGGGACTCAGTAGTCCCAACTAAACACACGTTATTGGGCCATCATTGGTCCTAAACACAACTTATTGGTTATATACACACCTTACTAGGACTTATTGGTTTTTACCGACCCTCATTGCCCTACTAAACACACCTTATTGGGCCATCATTGGTCCTAAACATAATTTATTGGTTATATACACACCTTAGTGGGACTCATTAGTCCCAACTAAACACACCATATTGGGCCATAATTGGTCGTAAACACAACTTATTGGTTATATAAACACCTTATTAGGACTCATTGGTGCCAAGTAACCCTCATTGTCCCTAAACCCACTTTATTGTGCCATCATTGGTCCTAAACACAACGTATTGGTTATATGCACACATTATTGGGACTCATTAGTCCCAACTAAACACACCTTATTGGGCCATAATTGGTCGTAAACACAACTTATTGGTTATATACACACTTTATTGGGACTCATTGGTCCCAACGGACCATCATTGCCCTTAAACACACATTATTGGGCCATCATTGGTCCTAAACACAACTTATTGGTTATATAAGACACACCTTACTAGGACTTATTGGTCCCAACCGACCCTCATTGCCCTACTAAACACTCCTTATAGGGCCATCATTGGTCCTAAACACAACGTATTGGTTATATGCACACATTAGTGGGACTCATTGGTCCCAACTAAACACACCTTATTGGGCCATAATTGGTCGTAAACACAACTTATTGGTTATATACACACATTATTGGGACTCATTGGTCCCAACTAACCCTCATTGCCCTTAAACACACATTATTGGGCCATCATTGGTCCTAAACACAACTTATTGGTTATATAAGACACACCTTACTAGGACTTATTGGTCCCAACCGACCCTCATTGCCCTACTAAACACTCCTTATAGTGCCATCATTGGTCCTAAACACAACTTATTGGTTATATACAAACCTTAGTGGGACTCATTAGTCCCAACTAAACACACATTATTGGGCCATCATTGGTCCTAAACACAACTTATTGGTTATATACACACCTTACTAGGACTTATTGGTTCTAACTGACCCTCATTGCCCTACTAAACACACCTTATTGGACCATCATTGGTCCTAAACATAATTTATTGGTTATATACACACCTTAGTGGGACTCATTAGTCCCAACTAAACACACCATATTGGGCCATAATTGGTCGTAAACACAACTTATTGGTTATATAAATACCTTATTAGGACTCATTGGTGCCAACTAACCCTCATTGTCCCTAAACCCACTTTATTGTGCCATCATTGGTCCTAAACACAACGTATTGGTTATATGCACACATTATTGGGACTCATTGGTCCCAACTAAACACACCTTATTGGGCCATAATTGGTCGTAAACACAACTTATTGGTTATATACACACTTTATTGGGACTCATTGGTCCCAACGGACCATCATTGCCCTTAAACACACATTATTGGGCCATCATTGGTCCTAAACACAACTTATTGGTTACATAAGACACACCTTACTAGGACTTATTGGTCCCAACCGACCCTCATTGTCCTACTAAACACTCCTTATAGGGCCATCATTGGTCCTAAACACAACGTATTGGTTATATGCACACATTAGTGGGACTCATTAGTCCCAACTAAACACACCTTATTGGGCCATAATTGGTCGTAAACACAACTTATTGGTTATATACACACATTATTGGGACTCATTGGTCCCAACTGACCCTCATTGCCCTTAAACACACATTATTGGGCCATCATTGGTCCTAAACACAACTTATTGGTTATATAAGACACACCTTACTAGGACTTATTGGTCCCAACCGACCCTCATTGCCCTACTAAACACTCCTTATAGTGCCATCATTGGTCCTAAACACAACTTATTGGTTATATACAAACCTTAGTGGGACTCATTAGTCCCAACTAAATACACATTATTGGGCCATCATTGGTCCTAAACACAACTTATTGGTTATATACACACCTTACTAGGACTTATTGGTTCTAACCGACCCTCATTGCCCTACTAAACACACCTTATTGGGCCATCATTGGTCCTAAACATAATTTATTGGTTATATACACACCTTAGTGGGACTCATTAGTCCCAACTAAACACACCATATTGGGCCATAATTGGTCGTAAACACAACTTATTGGTTATATAAATACCTTATTAGGACTCATTGGTGCCAACTAACCCTCATTGTCCCTAAACCCACTTTATTGTGCCATCATTGGTCCTAAACACAACGTATTGGTTATATGCACACATTAGTGGGACTCATTGGTCCCAACTAAACACACCTTGTTGGGCCATAATTGGTCGTAAACACAACTTATTTGTTATATACACACTTTATTGGGACTAATTGGTCCCAACCGACCCTCATTGCCCTACTAAACACTCCTTATAGGGCCATCATTGGTCCTAAACACAACTTATTGGTTATATACAAACCTTAGTGGGACTCAGTAGTCCCAACTAAACACACGTTATTGGGCCATCATTGGTCCTAAACACAACTTATTGGTTATATACACACCTTACTAGGACTTATTGGTTTTTACCGACCCTCATTGCCCTACTAAACACACCTTATTGGGCCATCATTGGTCCTAAACATAATTTATTGGTTATATACACACCTTAGTGGGACTCATTAGTCCCAACTAAACACACCATATTGGGCCATAATTGGTCGTAAACACAACTTATTGGTTATATAAACACTTTATTAGGACTCATTGGTGCCAACTAACCCTCATTGTCCCTAAACCCACTTTATTGTGCCATCATTGGTCCTAAACACAACGTATTGGTTATATGCACACATTATTGGGACTCATTGGTCCCAACTAAGCACACCTTATTGGGCCATAATTGGTCGTAAACACAACTTATTGGTTATATACACACTTTATTGGGACTCATTGGTCCCAACGGACCATCATTGCCCTTAAACACACATTATTGGGCCATCATTGGTCCTAAACACAACTTATTGGTTATATAAGACACACCTTACTAGGACTTATTGGTCCCAACCGACCCTCATTGCCCTACTAAACACTCCTTATAGGGCCATCATTGGTCCTAAACACAACGTATTGGTTATATGCACACATTAGTGGGACTCATTGGTCCCAACTAAACACACCTTATTGGGCCATAATTGGTCGTAAACACAACTTATTGGTTATATACACACATTATTGGGACTCATTGGTCCCAACTAACCCTCATTGCCCTTAAACACACATTATTGGGCCATCATTGGTCCTAAACACAACTTATTGGTTATATAAGACACACCTTACTAGGACTTATTGGTCCCAACCGACCCTCATTGCCCTACTAAACACTCCTTATAGGGCCATCATTGGTCCTAAACACAACTTATTGGATATATACAAACCTTAGTGGGACTCATTAGTCCCAACTAAACACACATTATTGGGCCATCATTGGTCCTAAACACAACTTATTGGTTATATACACACCTTACTAGGACTTATTGGTTCTAACCGACCCTCATTGCCCTACTAAACACACCTTATTGGACCATCATTGGTCCTAAACATAATTTATTGGTTATATACACACCTTAGTGGGACTCATTAGTCCCAACTAAACACACCATATTGGGCCATAATTGGTCGTAAACACAACTTATTGGTTATATAAATACCTTATTAGGACTCATTGGTGCCAACTAACCCTCATTGTCCCTAAACCCACTTTATTGTGCCATCATTGGTCCTAAATACAACGTATTGGTTATATGCACACATTAGTGGGACTCATTGGTCCCAACTAAACACACCTTGTTGGGCCATAATTGGTCGTAAACACAACTTATTTGTTATATACACACTTTATTGGGACTCATTGGTCCCAACCGACCCTCATTGCCCTACTAAACACTCCTTATAGGGCCATCATTGGTCCTAAACACAACTTATTGGTTATATACAAACCTTAGTGGGACTCAGTAGTCCCAACTAAACACACGTTATTGGGCCATCATTGGTCCTAAACAAAACTTATTGGTTATATACACACCTTACTAGGACTTATTGGTTTTTACCGACCCTCATTGCCCTACTAAACACACCTTATTGGGCCATCATTGGTCCTAAACATAATTTATTGGTTATATACACACCTTAGTGGGACTCATTAGTCCCAACTAAACACACCATATTGGGCCATAATTGGTCGTAAACACAACTTATTGGTTATATAAACACTTTATTAGGACTCATTGGTGCCAACTAACCCTCATTGTCCCTAAACCCACTTTATTGTGCCATCATTGGTCCTAAACACAACGTATTGGTTATATGCACACATTATTGGGACTCATTGGTCCCAACTAAGCACACCTTATTGGGCCATAATTGGTCGTAAACACAACTTATTGGTTATATACACACTTTATTGGGACTCATTGGTCCCAACGGACCATCATTGCCCTTAAACACACATTATTGGGCCATCATTGGTCCTAAACACAACTTATTGGTTATATAAGACACACCTTACTAGGACTTATTGGTCCCAACCGACCCTCATTGCCCTACTAAACACTCCTTATAGGGCCATCATTGGTCCTAAACACAACGTATTGGTTATATGCACACATTAGTGGGACTCATTGGTCCCAACTAAACACACCTTATTGGGCCATAATTGGTCGTAAACACAACTTATTGGTTATATACACACATTATTGGGACTCATTGGTCCCAACTAACCCTCATTGCCCTTAAACACACATTATTGGGCCATCATTGGTCCTAAACACAACTTATTGGTTATATAAGACACACCTTACTAGGACTTATTGGTCCCAACCGACCCTCATTGCCCTACTAAACACTCCTTATAGGGCCATCATTGGTCCTAAACACAACTTATTGGATATATACAAACCTTAGTGGGACTCATTAGTCCCAACTAAACACACATTATTGGGCCATCATTGGTCCTAAACACAACTTATTGGTTATATACACACCTTACTAGGACTTATTGGTTCTAACCGACCCTCATTGCCCTACTAAACACACCTTATTGGACCATCATTGGTCCTAAACATAATTTATTGGTTATATACACACCTTAGTGGGACTCATTAGTCCCAACTAAACACACCATATTGGGCCATAATTGGTCGTAAACACAACTTATTGGTTATATAAATACCTTATTAGGACTCATTGGTGCCAACTAACCCTCATTGTCCCTAAACCCACTTTATTGTGCCATCATTGGTCCTAAATACAACGTATTGGTTATATGCACACATTAGTGGGACTCATTGGTCCCAACTAAACACACCTTGTTGGGCCATAATTGGTCGTAAACACAACTTATTGGTTATATACGCACATTATTGGGGCTCATTGGTCCCAACTGACCCTCATTTCCCTACTAAACACTCCTTATAGTGCCATCATTGGTCCTAAACACAACTTATTGGTTATATACAAACCTTAGTGGGACTCATTAGTCCCAACTAAACACACATTATTGGGCCATCATTGGTCCTAAACACAACTTATTGGTTATATACACACCTTACTAGGACTTATTGGTTCTAACCGACCCTCATTGCCCTACTAAACACACCTTATTGGGCCATCATTGCTCCTAAACATAATTTATTGGTTATATACACACCTTAGTGGGACTCATTAGTCCCAACTAAACACACCATATTGGGCCATAATTGGTCATAAACACAACTTATTGGTTATATAAACACCTTATTAGGACTCATTGGTGCCAACTAACCCTCATTGTCCCTAAACCCACCTTATTGTGCCTTCATTGGTCCTAAACACAACGTATTGGTTATATGCACACATTAGTGGGACTCATTGGTCCCAACTAAACACACCTTATTGGGCCATAATTGGTCGTAAACACAACTTATTGGTTATATACACACATTATTGGGACTCATTGGTCCCAACTGACCCTCATTGCCCTTAAACACACATTATTGGGCCATCATTGGTCCTAAACACAACTTATTGGTTATATAAGACACACCTTACTAGGACTTATTGGTCCCAACCGACCCTCATTACCCTACTAAACACTCCTTATAGTGCCATCATTGGTCCTAAACACAACTTATTGGTTATATACAAACCTTAGTGGGACTCATTAGTCCCAACTAAACACACATTATTGGGCCATCATTGGTCCTAAACACAACTTATTGGTTATATACACACCTTACTAGGACTTATTGGTTCTAACCGACCCTCATTGCCCTACTAAACACACCTTATTGGACCATCATTGGTCCTAAACATAATTTATTGGTTATATACACACCTTAGTGGGACTCATTAGTCCCAACTAAACACACCATATTGGGCCATAATTGGTCGTAAACACAACTTATTGGTTATATAAATACCTTATTAGGACTCATTGGTGCCAACTAACCCTCATTGTCCCTAAACCCACTTTATTGTGCCATCATTGGTCCTAAATACAACGTATTGGTTATATGCACACATTAGTGGGACTCATTGGTCCCAACTAAACACACCTTGTTGGGCCATAATTGGTCGTAAACACAACTTATTGGTTATATACGCACATTATTGGGGCTCATTGGTCCCAACTGACCCTCATTGCCCTACTAAACACTCCTTATAGTGCCATCATTGGTCCTAAACACAACTTATTGGTTATATACAAACCTTAGTGGGACTCATTAGTCCCAACTAAACACACATTATTGGGCCATCATTGGTCCTAAACACAACTTATTGGTTATATACACACCTTACTAGGACTTATTGGTTCTAACCGACCCTCATTGCCCTACTAAACACACCTTATTGGGCCATCATTGCTCCTAAACATAATTTATTGGTTATATACACACCTTAGTGGGACTCATTAGTCCCAACTAAACACACCATATTGGGCCATAATTGGTCATAAACACAACTTATTGGTTATATAAACACCTTATTAGGACTCATTGGTGCCAACTAACCCTCATTGTCCCTAAACCCACCTTATTGTGCCTTCATTGGTCCTAAACACAACGTATTGGTTATATGCACACATTAGTGGGACTCATTGGTCCCAACTAAACACACCTTATTGGGCCATAATTGGTCGTAAACACAACTTATTGGTTATATACACACATTATTGGGACTCATTGGTCCCAACTGACCCTCATTGCCCTTAAACACACATTATTGGGCCATCATTGGTCCTAAACACAACTTATTGGTTATATAAGACACACCTTACTAGGACTTATTGGTCCCAACCGACCCTCATTACCCTACTAAACACTCCTTATAGTGCCATCATTGGTCCTAAACACAACTTATTGGTTATATACAAACCTTAGTGGGACTCATTAGTCCCAACTAAACACACATTATTGGGCCATCATTGGTCCTAAACACAACTTATTGGTTATATACACACCTTACTAGGACTTATTGGTTCTAACCGACCCTCATTGCCCTACTAAACACACCTTATTGGGCCATCATTGGTCCTAAACATAATTTATTGGTTATATACACACCTTAGTGGGACTCATTAGTCCCAACTAAACACACCATATTGGGCCATAATTGGTCGTAAACACAACTTATTGGTTATATAAACACCTTATTAGGACTCATTGGTGCCAACTAACCCTCATTGTCCCTAAACCCACTTTATTGTG